>MNCI01009773.1:335015-395215 GCA_015680685.1 Gnetum montanum
CGCCTCTTATTTATAGATTTGGCAGCAGACCACGATATCGCGTACGTGATATCACAGGGGAGACGCGATATCGCGGCTTGTGCAAATCGCGTCTCATCAACATGGCTCCTTAATTTTTCAATTTTTTTTTTACACATTTTTGTCTTTGTAATTTGTTTAGTTTACCATTTTTTATTTTAAATCTTTTTTCTAATTTTACACCATTTTTATTTTACACCATCATTAGTACATTTAAATCTTTCTTGAATATTTTACACTTTCTTAAATATTTTACTTTAGTTTTAGTGTGATTTTCTAATTTTTGCTAATAAAAGTGCTTTGTGCCAATAGAACACAGTGGTGTTGTATCTATTACTAATGGTGGCTTGTGCTTCATGTTTTATTTCCTAACGTCTGATTCTATTTCTAAATTTTTGTACTGATAGCTAAGTCATCATTTCTTTTTCATGGAACAAGCAGTGAGTCCACAACATTCACCCATTCACAAACTCTAAGGTTTTCCTTGTTTTGGAAGTTTGAGATCCCTTTTCATTAAATAAACTTTTAATAAATTTGTGACCTTGGTAGTTTCTAGAATTGGAAAGGATTCAAAGGTTTGCATAGGGTGTAACTTCAAGGGGACTTAATCCTCTTTGTACTCTTCTACTTGCTCAAGTGCATGAGTGTTTTCATAAACTTCTTACTGTTTTGTGTAGACTAATAATAAGAAGAAAAATAAAATCTTTTCATGGTGTGGTTCCCATCCAAAAATAAAAAGAATAAGAAAAAAATCAAAAATAAAATAATAATAATAATAATAATAACATGATGAGAATTCAAAGCACACCCCTTCGACAAATAAATGGGCTACAAGCACTAGTTATGGAACTAGAAAGACATGTTATCCATGCCTAAAGGTCCCCTCTAACTAAGGTCATCTCTTATTTCTTGCTTCTCTTCTCTTCTTTTATGGAATGGTGGTTGTTTTGTGGGAGCACTCTTGTATCTTAAGGAGGTGGATTGGTCTTGGATTGGTGATGCAAAGTCACAGAAAGTGGTTGGTTTTGGTTTGGACTAAGGATGGATCTTCTCAAGTCATTTAAACACAAAATTCACAAGGGACTTTTTATGACCTCAATTCAAAATTCTAGTCCACATTTTCCTATCATCCATCTATGCTATCCATAACTCACCTCACGACCGATCTCCATGTTCTTGATTTAGTATCTTTGTCTAGTGTGCTTGAATTCTTTAGTAGAATCTTCCAAGTTTTGGTCTTTAACTTCCATCAACCATTAAATGCCTATGGGTCCCATAGACTACTTAAGTTAAGTTTATGCAAAGGAAAACAAGGAATGTTCTTGCTATGGGGAGGACCCACTTGCATATCTCTTGGATGGATTCATTAAGTACCTTATCCTTAAACATTCTTACAACCAGAATCTTCTGTACATCCATCTTCTGCATCAAACCATGTTCTCCTTTACATATTTTATTATATATACACATTCTCCATCAAATTTTTCAATTTTTAAGCTTTCAATGATCCTCTTCAATTATTTCATCATATTCTTGGCTTTTCTATGACTTCATGGACTCTAAATTCATTCAAAAATTCCTTGTATTTTTCAAGATATTCAAGTTTGAAAATTTCATCTACAAGCTCTATATATTGGGCCCCATCGATGGAATAGATGTGTCTATGAGGCCTCGTATACATGGCCCCATTGACGTAGCATAGAAATAGTATATATATGCATAACCCCCCTTTGAAATTTTCACATTTGCTCACAAACACCAAGGAATTTTTTCAAATTTTTAGAGCCTAGAACCTTCTAGGGCCCATAACTTCCTAACTACTTATCCAAATCACTTTGTTCTTAAACCTTATAGCTACCAAATGTAAGCTCTTGGTCATGGGAGCCACAAATGTATCATTTTTAACCGAAAATTTTTTGCCATTTTTTATAACTCCCACAAAGATTTTAACTCAAAAATCAACATTTAAACACCAAATTATAGAGTTAAACTCTTCCAACAAGCTCTGATGACACTTATAATAAAAAATTAATTAATAAAATAANGGTGGAATCTATTTGTCAGATTCCAGAACCAACAGCAGCAACAGAACATTCCCACCAGGATGAGGCACCAGCTTAGCAAGAAAATCTTGAGGTGACCTTGATAGAAGCCTACCTGAATCAAATTAGATTAAGGGAGGTTGAAAAAATAGTGCTTCTGGAGTTAAACTTTGGCCCTTTTCTGGAGAAAACATTGAAAGAAGTACAGGACCAACTAAAGGCCTCTCCCATGTGGCCAATCATCACTTCCACTGGGAAGTGGTACATGGGAGAGAAATTCTTATTCTAGAACAATAGGCAGGTTGACTCAATGGTCAAAATCAAACACATCTTAGTGTCCTACTCAGTGCAAGCCATTGCTAAAGTGCTTAAGTTGCCAAAAATAGGGATAAATCTCACTAAGATTCCAATGTAGGTAGATCCCAGCATCAAGAATGAATGAATGTGATGGTGCTATGGTGTCAACTACAAGGATTTTGATGTGCTCACACTAGTAGAAAGAATCCACTTCAAGATTATGGCCTTCCACTTAAATCCCACGATGAGACCAAGCAATTGCCTTTTCCACCCATGCATGCATCACTCTGAGTGGAAGATTCCCTATCAACCTTTCACAACTGATCTATCTAGAGATGGAGAAGTGATTTAAAGAAAATGAACATGGAAGAAAGGCACTCCCCTTTCCATGCCTCATCAAAAAAAAATTTTGGAGGGGAGGAATAATCTATTATACAAATGATGCTGTTAGGAATGCTCTAACCACTAATTGGGTGGAGATGATGAAAGATAAGATGCCTATAATGACCATTCAAGAAGAGGAGTAGCAACCACCACCACCACCTGCCACGCAAACAACTATGTCAGATGTCACTGTAACAATCCAATGGTTGCATGAATATTCAGAATGGATCTTGAGTGAACAAGAGCAACAAGTACGCACAAGTGGTAGGGACCTATCTATGTACTGGCTAGTGATGAGTCACCTAAATGAGATGGCCTAATAGTTAGCCTGATGGGTGGAGGTTGATCCATTTTCTTGGCCCAAAGAACATAATTGTCCACAAGGTCAAATCCTAGTGCTAAAGAGATCATGGCATCTCTTGTAGAATAGCAGCCACTCCCAAAAATTTTTGAGAATGCCATGACCTTCCTAGTGTACTTGGAGGAATGTGAGGGAATAATTGTGTTTGTGATGTAGCACCAAGGGTAGGAGATAGTAGTAGAGGTGGTTACTAATAGGATTACTAAAACACTCAATGCACCTATGACCTCTGTTCTAGACATCATTGCACTCAAAGATGTGTAGACATCTGTAGGGATCATAAGTGGTAGATTAAGTGTAGCATAGCATGAACGACTACTAAACTAACTAGTGGGAACTAGGCAATTGCTTCCAAATGTCTTTGATCTTCTGAATAGTATCACTGCAACCCACTTAGAGCTACTAGAGGCAAGAAGCAAAAACATCATCTTGGAAGGGCAACTCGAAATGGCCAAGGAGCTGAACAAATGCTTGGCTACTGAAGTTGCTAAATTAAGAGTCCAAATTGCCAGCTTTGCATTTCTTAACCCAGCATTAATAAGAGATGAAGCTCTTGAATACCTTCAAATTAGACTAAAGGGGGTTGAGGGTGTAATGGAGATGGTGGTGTTCTATTGATCCTTGGCAGAGGCTACATAGCACAAAATTTAGAAGGCCTTAGATCTGACCCACTAGGAGAATGTGCAACTAACCATAAAGAACCATCACTTGTGAAATGTTGATGAGCATAAACAATAGTTGACTAACTTTATCCATCAATAGCATCAATAGCAAGAGCAACTAGCCAAAGAAAATAGAGCTAAGGAGATTGGCAGTTGAAAATAGAAACCTTTCCATGAAGGAGATCCATGCCTTTCACCAAAAGACTACAATAGAGATAGCCACCTAGAAATTAGAGGCTCTTAAATTTGAGAGAGTCAATAATCATTACAGAGATCAGGTCATTCTACAAAAAGAAGTTAATGAAAAGCACATCTAGTTGGCAAAGGTAAAAGTAAATGAAACCCTTTAGCAACTCTAACAAGGAAGAGAATTGTGGCAACCTATCGTTGATGGGATATATGCCTACAATAAAGTGAAAATCCACATGAAGGAGTTGTAAATTGAGAAGATGACAAAATACATGAACTTGACCAATCTTCGATATGCAAATCTAGCTATGTTAACTACAGGATGACTATGGTTAGAATTGGAGAAGCAAGTGGCTAGCTTGTACTTATTGTAAGAGACAAGTTCAAGTACCACAAGGACACCAAGCAAAAGCTTCTGGTGGCAAACATGAAACTTAAGGTTCTCAAAGGTAAATACATTGATTAGAGATCTACTATCAAGAACCTAGCCAAAATGATGAATGACTATTGGGAGTTACAAAACATAGTCAAGGTGTTCAATTTCAAAAACAAATAATTCACTACCTAGTTTATCAATGCAAAGGAGTTATTCCCAGTAATGCCCTATTCATGGAATATTTCCATTCTATCCCACATTAGTGATGCCGCATGGACTCTGAATGATCCCCAAAGTAAGGAGGAGAAGATGAAGGCATTACTGGATGCCTTTCATGTTCCACCAGAGGTTCCAGCCATAGTAGGATAGCCACAACCGCCTTAGCCATCATATGTGCTTGAAGCCAACAAAGTTCCTTCAGAACCTCAAGAACCTCCACCACTTGGGACTATCTAATCTTCTCAACTGCATTCATGACATCAAAAAATGTGTTGTCCAATTTTGAGTAGTCATATCATGGTGTTAAATTTTGTGTTATGAACACCACAATTTTTATAATGTGTTGATTTGTGCACTCAGGCACTCAGTTTTATCAAGTTAGTTGTTATGTTAAGAGTCAATCAATAATCTTGTACCTTCTCAATTTTGTAGAGGAACTCAAGGATGAGTTTTCATTTAGTCGTGCGGGTATGATGAATCATTGTTGTGTCACGTTGATGGGCCCTTGTTGACATGGCTTTTTCTACAAGGCCTCATCTACATGTTGATGCCTCATCGACAAGGCCGCATTGACACAACATTTGCTACATCTATGGGGCCCCATCAACGTAGCTCTAGAACAAAAACTATAAATACATGCTCACTAGCCCTATTTATGAAGGTAATGTGATAGTTTTAGTAGAGCTCCTATAGTTTTTCTATTTGAGAGTTAGAATATTTCTCTAAGTGCCCATAGCAAGAGTCAAAAAGTGTATGGATCTTTATTCAAGCACCATTGTACCTGAACACACTAGTGTGAATGACAGTAAAGACAAGCCTTTTGATAGAACCTTACAACACTTGGATCAGATTAAAAATTTATTTATGCATTTGTTATTTTCACTAATTATGGAATTAATTAAGCTAAGTTAGACTTCAAGTGATCAATTAATTAATTAAGCTAAATAGATTAAACACATAAGTACGACTGCTTTGAGCGTAAACACATATTTGCTTGGTAATCCTAGCAGCGTTATTGCCTAGTTTGCCCAGTAGCATAGCACTTGGTAACCCTAGTAGTGGATACATTGGTTTAGGACATGTATGGAAAGTGGGACCGGATGCTTTTGTTAGGACTTATTAGAGATCAGTTAATTAGTTAAGTTAAATTATTTATTAATTTACTTCATTTCTCTATCCTAAGCACCAAGAGCATAAAACATAAAATAATAAAAATTGTATGCCTCAATTACATTTAACCATACCTTTATGCATCGCAAGTATAATTGTGAAAATAACGAATGACTATTAGGGCAAAGTTCACTTCCTAGAAGACTAGTGTGCTGGAAGACATAGAGTCTATGGAATTTTACCGAATCACGCATGAATGCTTTGTGATTCATATAGTTGGGCATAGGGGTATCCTTCACTGCTCATTAGTATTGAAAATGGGAGCTTCATGTACAAGAGCCATGCAAATAAGATGTAAGTTTGTCAATGGGCCGTTGGTTTCTTCTTCACTAAACTCATCATCCTAGCTGGTGTAGAGGCTTTTAGCCTTCTTATCTTCTTGAGCTTTATCATCAAAAATTGGATCATTAATGGGTTCTTGATTATCCAAGGCAATACATGAAAAATGTGAATCTTTAGGTGTATTGCTAGTTTTCTCTTCATCATCCCAACTTGTATAGATGTTCTTTACTCTTATTTCTTTAATAGAATCTTCCTCATGTAACCTATAAGAACTAGGACATTCAAAGCCCATATGGCCTCTTCCACCACCTATCTAACATTCCACAGAAGAGGTATCAAAATTAAAAATTTTGAATTTCTTCTCTCTCTTCTTACCTTTACTATCCAATATGTTGTTGATGAGTTGAGTGCATCCATCCAAGATTAATACAAATATAATGAACCTCATGTACTTAAATAATCCTTGCATTCGAGCCTTCTAGCACATAAAGTTGATCCCATGGAACATTAATAGTTTTATGCATGATGCCCCTTCCATCATTCACTCTTGAGTTGTTACACTTAATCTGGAAGTACCAAAGCTTTGATACCACTTGAGGACTAAGAACTTAGAATGGAGGTTGAATAAGTTCCCTAATTCAAATAATTAAGACAACTAAAACCACTCACAAATTTGTGTAGTTCCCCAACTTGGCTATGTTGACACTCAAAGGATAGAATCGTTTGACAACTCCAAACTCTATTCCATTAAAAATGTGATTTAGAGGGCATCACAACCTTTATAAAGTTTAAGCTTCACTTGGATTTTTTTCTCATAGGAAACACACTTAATCCCACAAGGTCCCAACAAGCTCAAAATGTGGTTTCAAGAATCCCACAACCTTTACAATGATGTGAGCTCCACACAAAGTGTTCTCTCATTGGAAATATACTCAACCCGATAAGTTCCTGACAAGCTTAATGGATGCCTTCTCATAAGAAACACGTCAACCCCATAGGGGTTTCAAAAAGAGATAAAGAACCAAGAAGAGAATGTAACTATGCTTTACAAGTTCCTTGCTTTCAAGCAGTCACAATACAAAATAAAACTTACAATAGATAGAGAATTAAATGACCAATCACATCACAAGATATAATCAATGAAAGAATAATTTTTTGAATAGTGCTTGTCCTTATCACAAGGATTCTACTCTATTTTATAGTCTTTTACTTTTCAAATAATTCTCAAAATTCATGCAACGGCTAGAAAAAAACTAGTTAGGATTTTTTATTCGATCTTGGAATGTCCCACTAAAAATTGGTCATTTACATGTGGGATGTTCCACTAAAAATTGGAATGTCTCTCCTAGGACATCCAAGCTAGGACGTCTTAATAGCAATTGGGATGCCTGCTACTTTTGTAGTATGTCTAGCCTAAGACTAAGCTTTCACTACCAGGATGTCTACTAATCTTTTAGGATGTCTAGGTAGATACTAGAACATCTTCATTTGGCTTGTAGGCTTCATGAATCCTTGACATCTTATAGTCTCCATTGAGACTTTGATAATGAAGATCTTATCTTAATCCTCAACTTGGTCTTATCTCGATCTCATCATGGCTATATCTAGGTTCTCGTCCCAAACTCTTATCTTGACATCATCTTGGCTATTGTCTTGATCTTAAGCTCTTGTCATGACTTTGTTATTTTCAAGTCTTCCAAGACCACAAGTACATTTTTCACATTTTCCATTTTCCAAGGTTTTGACATAACAAAAGGTCAATAGTAAGAACCTCTTATTATTAAAACTGAGTAGACGGATGATGTGGTCTCACTGCATATAGAATCAATACTTTAATGATTTGATAACATAGGATGAAATTCTTATTATTGGGACTATATCTTATTTTATTCCTTTACACTTTATTGGAAAAATCAACAAAATATTGTACATAAAATATAGTAAAAATCATGGAAAAATGATAAGGATAGAAAAATTTAAGAATATAAAAGACATTAATGAATGAAAAATGGTTAAGAAATAGAAAAAAGATATAAAAGAATAGAAAAGACATTAAAGAATGTAAAAAATTGGTAAGAAATGTGAAAAAAATAAAAAAAAATTAAATCAAAAAATTATAAAGTAAAAAAAACTTGAAAAGCACTTATCAATTCCTAATTCAAGATAGGACATCTCCCCCATGATTGAACTCATGGGAAAGTATTAAAAAAATGGACCCTGGATCCCAAGGATCATACACTCTAAGTTTCTTATTTATTAGCCTTAGTGATTTAGATTTTCATTTATTATCCCATGTAACATTGATGATAATCAAGTTTTGATCTTTTGGAGATACATATTCTATTGGACCATATGTTTTTTTCATTTCAAAAGATCCAACTATGTTTTCTTATTTATTCTTAATTTTAGGTTTTAAGTCTCCACATTTGCTACTTTTTGATGATGTATGATCATGGTTCAGGATATCCTTTTGTAAGTTCTTAATTTGGGACATTTTCTTGGGGTAGGAGTTAATAAGTGAATTGGGTGTTTCCATGCATATTTTGGGTAATTCTGTGTTCTCATCTCTTAACTACTGGATGTCTTTTTGTTTAGTGACCATTATTTCTTTTTGCATACACACTTGTTTTTCACATTTGTTGTGGGTTGGTATAAGGATTATGTTGATATTTTGAACTTTCAATCCATAAGTGCATCCTTTTTTATCATAAGTAATGCATGGAATTCTTTGAGTATGTATGGATCCTTTCTCATCCTCCTTGAAAATTTCCAAGGACAAGTCTCTTATTCCTAACTTAGCATCAATTGTATTAAGTCATGCTCTTCCCATAATGATAGGAAAGTCCTTGTTATCATTCTTCACATCAATTACAAAAAAAATCTACTAGATAAGACCACCCATTGATAGTGGTCACTACATATTTTATTTATTCTAAAGAAATGGTGACTAATTGATCTTCAAGCTCTATTATTATGTTGCACTTCTTTAATGGCAATAAGTTGTATGCCTTGTACATTTCTTGAGATATCAAGTTAGCTCTCGAACCTAAGTCTAGTAGAGATTTTCATGGTAAATTTCCAACAATTTCTAAATGAATCAAAGGATATCCAAGATCTATTTTTTTCTTGGAAAGTGCTACTACCTTTATCCAATCTAATACTGTATTAGTTAGCATAACAATTATGAGTTTTTTATTTGGTAGTTGTGGAAGCATGGTGATTGTAGGAGGATCATTCATAGGAAGAACATGATTGGATGAAGTTCTTGCTCTACCAACCTTTTCTGTACTTATTCTAAAAAAATGGACATTCCCTAAATTTACCTTTAGTGTTGCTAATATGATCATCTCTCTATATATTCACTGCTCTTATAGCACTTTTCTACTATGATTGTGATTGCAGTTCTCCTTGCATGACTAGTGATAGTACTGGTGGTGAAGTGTTATGAGTTTGGAGTGTGAAACTAGCTATTGGTTGCAACATGTAAGAATTTGGATCCATCCGTAAGGTAGTGGATCTATGACACTCTGGTGGATAGTAGTGAGAGAAGATATGGACTGAAGTATTCCTTGGAGAAATTAAACATTGAACATGGTATCCATAGGGATCAGGCTGCCTATATGGATATTGTTGCCTTGGTGTTGGCATTTCCCATGCTTTTGGTTATTGCCACTATTCCTAGTATTGTTCCTATGGTTCAAGATAAGCCTTGCTTGAATAGTACTTTTGCTGGTAGGACTATCAAAAGTTACCTTGTGGATAAGATAATTGTATGGGTTAGGTTAATTAAATATGCCCTAGACTCTTGTGACTGGGCCATAACAAGGCAAAATCCCTTAGGATGTTCATACTAGCACACTTCGCATCTTTCATCATCCTCTAAACTCAAGTCCATTATTTCCTCCACTACATCAACTTTTTCTTTATTATTGTAGTTCTTTTATCCATTGTCTCTTCTTTTCTTCTTTTCATTAATTTAGTTTAGGATTTATTCCATGTTTTTCCTCTTTTATCTTTAATGCTATAGCAAATTTCTCATCTAAAAAATCCCATATTTTCTCTACCTTTGGTGTAATGTCATTGATTAATTTCTGGATTAGTAGAGTCTTTTGTTGGATCATGTCTTTCAAAGTTTCCTCTTCTTGTTATTCACAAATTCTCACATCCTTTTTCCTAATTGTAGGATCTCTATTGTATTCTTTGTTTAATTCTCTTTTTCTTAACACTTCTTCCTTTTTTGCCATTTGGTCAATGAGTCTTTTAATATGATGAGTTGTCATCTTAGATAACCTACCTTGGGTGTATACCCCAAGGGTCTCTCTAGTTTTTCTCCTTAGCCCATTGATGATATGTCTAAGTTGTTTCCTTTAAGAAAATCCATGGCTTGGGCACTTATGTAATAAATAATAGTATCTACCCATTGCTACATCAAGGAATTCATGTGTCCCTTGCTTCCATCCTTGGATTTATTTTCCAAGTTAGACACTCTAGAATAAGTTTGGTACTTGTCATTAAAGAGGTCAAACATGGTACTCCATCTTCAAATTGATTCCAATTCCAAGAATTGGTACTAGCTCTTTCCTTACTTTATGAGTGTTTTAGAAAACAACTTTAGTTTTTACCAATCATTTTCAATATTTTGCAAGGCACAGGCATTGTGGAAGACTTAAAGATCATGCTATAAATTTGTGTTATATCTACCTTCAAATTTTGAAATATTGTTCATATCTAATCACTTGATGCAATTGTCCATTACATACCTGGTAGGAATATACATAGCTTCCCCAATATTAATCATGTTTCAAGTTGCTAGTAGAAGTTCTTCATAGTCTTTGAGTTTGTGAGCTTTATTGTAGTGGTGATCCATTTGATGCTCAAGATGTTGTTCTCTTTCTTCACACATTATCCCTTCTCTTCTTCTCTCACGGTTATCTTCTTCTTCGCCAAGATGTCTTCTTTGATGTTCTTATCTCTCATGATCTCTTCGTCTTTCCCTATCATGATCCCTTAATATTCTTTCTCTCTCGTCAGAATATATAGATGAATAGAAGGAAGAAGATGAAGGTGTTGGAGAATGATGTCAACTGGTTCTCCTTCTATTAACACCTTGATTTGTCCCTTTTTTATTTAGTGGAGGTCTTAGTCCTAGAGTTCCTTCAAAGTCTAGAGTCTTCCTTGTCTCTTTTCGATGTTTCTACAAGATCTGAATGCAACTATATTTTGATGAGGTTCTCAATGTAGATGATTAGTGTTTGCAAATTAGATCCATGAGTTTAATAAAAATTCTCTGTTTAAAACATAGCATCATCTCTTTTCTCTAGGACAACTATTTGGAATACTTTCTTTCCCTTGTCAAGCTCATGTCTTATCTCTATGATGGCATTCCTTCTTACCTAACCTTTTGTTGGTTGGTATGGCTTGGTCATGTGTTTGGTGATGTGGTAACCTTCTTACACATGGTCAAGGCTTGACCTCCTAAGGATTTCTCGAAGCATTGATGATGTAGAACATTCTGGAGGTAAGATAATTTTGTTCTGTGAATCTCTCCATCTTAGTTGTTAATCCTAGTAAAAGATAAATGTGAACTCAAGATAGTATGGATCAGTGTGTGTGTAGGAAATTCTTGTTTTCATCGGTGCACTCTAATCTAATTCATTATAATCCATATCATGAATCTTATTAAATTTAGTAGAAGGTGGAAATTTTTCCTTAGTTGTGGAAGCCATATTACATGCTTGACACTTAAGTGTGTGTGTACTTTTTAAGACATTAGTTTAAGCATGAAATATGTACTTGATACTTTGCAACACATGATATAATGAACTCTATAAAATCAACTACTTAGAAAACATTGACACATCCCCAAAAACAACACCAGTGATGAGTGATTGGGTATTCCAAAACTTAAACATACAAGTCATGAGTGTACATGTGCAACTTAATCATAACCCATGGATGTAATATAGATTTGCTAGTATTTGATGTTTAGCTCACGACTGTTATCTTCTCATGTCAAGTTAGTGAAGTTCAAGTTGTATGGTTTAACTTTGGGTGAGGCATATGATATGTTGACACTATTGGCTTAAATTAAAATCAAGTATAAACATGGTTGAAATATGGTAATACAATCTAACTCTAAGTGCAATGAGAGGAAAAAAACTATTCTAATAAGTATCCATCCCTGGCTTACTGTACAAATCTTGGACTTATGTAATCATTACTAGGATTACCACGTGAGTTCACTACTAACTGAATTAAGTGAATTCACTACTAGGTTACCAAACAATTACACATTCTGCTCAAAACTAGTCATACTTATATCATCTTACTAAAAGACATTGGAAAATTAAAGTACTTAGAAAATGTAAATGACTTAAGAAAAGTAAACATGCTAAAAAATAAAATTAAGTTGAGTAAAAATAAGCTAAGTTAGATGCTACAATGGTGGAAAATAATCTCAATATTTATTTCCAGTCATGAATTATACCTAAAAATAATCCACTCGAACAAAGATTTTGCACAACTATTAAACACTACACTATAAGCATTCACTCTATCACTAAGTCTAAATCACAAAAACAAACTACGAAAATTTAGCTAACTCTTAGTAAACATTGATCCTTTTGACATGATAATGGATTGGTATTTATAGGCACGACCATGGCCCACTACATTGCATCAACGATAACATATATAGATCTACGATATCAATACCATATCGCAACTAATTGACATATGGTTTTATCATAAATATAAATAATTATAATGATGTTCTTAAGTATAAGGGTTGTCATAACCTTAAATATAAATAATATGATTTCATAAAATAATTATAAGGAAATATAATGATGCATAAAGTGTGACATAAACTAGTAACATCTTACCTAATAAGTCAATCAACTAACTATGTAAGCCTCCTATCACTTATAAGTTAGCTCCTATTTATAAGGTAAAGTAAACAAGATGATAATAATATTTAGGGTATAAAATATATTAATAATAAGAAAAAAAATTTAAAGTATATCACAAAATTGATATTGGTTAGACATCATTTCAAAATATGGAAAGAAAAAAAATTCAATTTTAGGATTATATATTCAAATGTACAACTTTTTAATTAAAACTTTGAAAAAATAAGTGAACACAATTAATTATTAACAACATTTATATCATTTTTTAACATCCATGTTTGAACTTAAAATAGTAAAAGGATTCAAGATAGAGAGTTGTGGCTTAACATCAATATTTGTTTTAAAGTAAGAAAGGGGTACCACTGGTGCAAGATATTCACCTTGTTACTTGTTATTGATCTTATGCTGAGAGCCTTTACCATTAACTATAACCTTCTTGTTGACATTATTTTTAATCTTTGGATTAATAATATTCTTTTCATACAAAAAAATTTGAGTTACAAACTATCTATTAGGGCTACCTAATAATTTTTCTAGTATTTGGAAAAATATACCTAGGAGTTTATATCTTCTTTGGATTCTTTATTATCATTTGATCATCCTCAACATTGACATTAACTTGATTTTTCATATCTTAAACTTTGTATTGTTCTTTTTTAATCTTCAAAGATTTATTCCAAAAAAACAATCCTAGCAAAGCTATAAGCACTGGAAAAGACAAGCATTAAAAAAATGTCCTTTACAATGACAAGAGTTCTAGGAATTATGAAGATTATCATATGTAATTGGCTGCATATAAGTCTTTCTTCTTATTTGTAATACCAATTCCTTTTTATGATTAAGAAGGTTGATTTCAATCAAAAAAAGGTTTATGAAAACCAAAATTTGTAGAAGTATACTCTATATAATTAATGAGATGAAGAATAATAATTTCATGCTCAACTTTCTAAAAGATCAACAGAAGATTATGTAACTTAACAAAACATGGAACTTTATAATATTCTTTAGATTGAACATTAAGATTTGGATCTCACCTACAAATGATTAAGACTGCATGCTTACTATAAAAGGCCCTATTTTTAGGACATTTTGCACCATCAAAGCATTACCTAACTCAATAAGAAGAAGAAAAATAAGAATAATACCTAGTATGAAGGACTTGAATGTCATGGTTTTTTACCAAATCATTTAGCTGTAAAATGAAACTTTGGTTATGAGGTAGGTAACCCAAAATTTTGATGAACATTTATTATGATGAAAGATCAACAACCAATGACTCATACACATCATCAAGTATAACAAAATCATGTGTTTTGATTACTTCAATATCATTTGAAGAAGACATCATAATTTTTTCTTACTAGTTTGTAAATTTGCATTTTGAGAATCAACATAAATTTTTGCATTAATAAAAGAAACAAAAATTTTAACATTGGTTGAAAAAGTTGGGAACAATATAGAATCTCCCACATGCAAATTATAAAGAAATCAAATCCACTAGAGAAAATTAACTAGAAAAAAATCAAATCCATTAAAAAAATTAGATTCACATTAGTAATATTAATATGATAACAATATTCATGAAGTTATATTAATAATAGGTGGCTAAAGTGATTAACTCATTATTTATTATACAATCGGTTACTAATTCAAGTTATTATAACATTGACTATGCCTTGGGATATATTTATATTCATTCTTTAACATTGTGATATCCTCTCCCTTAATATTCATGAAGTTACTAGAATGATATAAATAGTTTAAATGTTTAGTTTACGTTAAAGAAATTTTTATATGAGTTAAAAAAAACATTCGTAATATGACTTTAAAATCTTAATATATATTTCACAAAATTTTAAAACAAGAACTCATAATATGATCTTAAATTATACAACTAATAGTCAAAGTTTTTAGTCATGATTACAAATGGACAGTTCACTTTAGCTCTTCAATGTTTTTAAATATGGGTTTATTAAAAAATAAAAAGGATCGTCACTCAAAGCCAGAATAAAGAAAAAAAAACACAAATATATTTGTAATAATGTACTATTCATCTCATTTAATCATATGGCTTTTGACTATGCAAGTCATAAATTTAATTTAAAGGGGTATGCTAAGATGCTACTATAATTTACTTAACATCAGCAACATGTTGTATATGCTATATTGCAATGAGGTAAATACAATTATAATTTTGACTCCAACAATGAGATGTTAGCTTCATGGTAACACTCTTGATTTGAAAGTTTCAAGTCATGGGTTTAATTCTAGTATGAAATGATGTGTTATAAAGTTTTAATTTGACTATATATCTTGGGGTGTACCTTTATTATAATTATTTCAAGATTCCAAAAGCTCCATTGATCCCTATCCCCTCTTTAAAAAGGGCTCTAATAATAATTTCAAGATATTGTATTGTATAAAAATTTGAAAATCATTAAAAATAATATAGGTGTTAGAAGTGAAACTAAATGACCACCAAGAACATTTAGCTAACACGATCTTTTTATACAACTAAAGGAAAACATAATAATATGTTATATTATCATACCTCTTAGAACCAAACTTGTGACTTAAAAGAAACAACTTATGTGTATAGGCACCTAAGCAATGTCTTACTAATAAGATAACCAAAACTACAATGATTCAATACTTGAAACAATTTGACTATAAGTACATCTCAGGATATATAACCAACAGTGATGTAATAAGTGTAAGGGACCACCACTTGTAAAGATGGTAAGATGCTTGTTTCTAAAGTTGCAAGACTTGTGTTTAAGCCCCTACCTCTTACTATAACCAAGCAATGTCTTACTCATAAAATAACCTAAATTATGGGGTTTTAGAACTTGAAACAATTTGACTATAAGTACACACCAAGATATATGTGAGGGACCACCACTTATAGTGATGGTAAGGTATTTTTTTTTCTTAGGACATAAGACTTAGGTTATGTTTTTGTTCATCCACTACCATCTTAGGAACTTGCGTTAGCAGATGAGCATTGAGCCTCTAATGATGATCCATTGATGCATTAAGTGTGATTTAAAGAAGTAACCTCTTGTCTACTGATTAAACCTTCTATGTTGGGTTACTGAGTCATGGGGATATAATGAAGCGTCATTTTGTCAAGTGTATTAGTTAGCTGAGATATTGTAGATGCTATATCATAGATGTTGCATCGCATCTACTTTATAGCATCCCCATCAATAAATCTTAGTTGGCTACTACATCATAGATGCTTCATCACATCTACTATAACTTAGTTACATCAACGTACCTTCATCCATGCACCCCTGTCAATGCATCCAAATGAGTTATTACATTCCTAAAAATGCAATGTCTATATTTTCCTATAAATATGCAAGCACCTGCTACGTATTTACCACCATTTAGTCAATAGTGTAGTTGAACTCTTATAGTTTTCTCTCATAATCTTTGCAAATAGTCAATGAGTGCCCACAATGTGGATTTGAGTCAAATGTATGATGTCTTATTCAAGCAGCATTATACCTAAACACATCCCATGAACAATAATAAGATTAAGATTGATTCATATTCATTATAATACTTTGACTTAGAATAGATTTACTTTTAATGTAATTTACTTTCTATGTACTTAGTCAATATTTACATTTTTATGCACATTAATCAATCAATGGAATGAGAATGACTAGTTTCAAGCATAAACACGTATTCACTTGGTAATCCTAGCAGCATTATTACTTGGTTTGTTGAGTAGCATAACACTTGGTAATCCTAGCAATAGGTATGTGAGTTCATGATGTGTATGATAAGTTGGGAACAGACACTCATTATCCTTAGGATAGTTTTAGATTTAATTTTATTATTAAGTAGATTCAATAATTAATTATGTTATTATTCAATTAGTTTAAGGTCCCAAAAACATCATATGCCTCGCTTTGGACTCAATCGTACATGATAAAGCTACCACTAGGCCAAGTAAGAAAACAATGACCTACGGTTAATGCTTAACAATCTAGATACCATACTAGTTCTTGAAACACCATCAAATTTGGGCTACAATGTCTCAACTACAAATTTGCCTAAGTGTTAGCACAAGGCCACTTTTTGCAAATTTTTCTAAGTGCTAGGACTACGCTCTCCACTGTCCCAAAGTGTAGTCAGCCCAATGGAGAGTGTAGTTAGCCCAAAAATAGATTTTTGCAATTTTTTCAAAGTGTCATCATGAGGCCAAAAGCTACAAAAATTTTCTTAAGTTTTCAGACTATGCTCTCCACTACCCCAGAGCATAGTTAGCTTAGTAAAGAGTGTAGTGAACATAAAGGTTGATTTTGCAAAATTTTCTCAAGTGTCAAGCTAGTTGCTACAATTTTTTCTAAGTGCTAAGACTACACTCTCCACTACCTTGGAGCATAGTCAAGCATACTCAACATGGAGGCCCAGTTTTTGCAAAAATTGTCTAAGTGTCAAGACTATGCTCTTCACCATACTAGAGCATAGTCAAGCATAGTCCACTAGAAGCTAGTTTTTTGCAATTTTGACAAGTGCTAAGACTACACTCGACCCTAGTTTGGAGCATAGTTAGCCTTCTGTGGAGAGTGTAGTTAGCACATAGCCACTTTTTCTGCAAATTTTTCTAAGTGTTGGACTATGCTCCCCCTTGGTCCAGAGCGTAGTCAAGTGTAGTTAGTCAGAATGGCATCCAAAGGCCTCCACAATGCAGCACCAACACTTAGCTTAGCTCCAACACACCTTTGACAAGTGTAGTTAGCAAAATGCATTTTTGTTGTCTTCCCTTTTTATCCCCAAATTGTAACTATGCTTGACCCCATGCAAGATAGTGAAGAGCATAGTCCCGAAGTGTAGACTCCAAAGTTGCATTTTTCAGGTACATTGTGGTCCTCTCAACACACGTACATGCAATCAACAACATAGTCATAGTCTTGCAATCTCGCAAAGTCCAATAGAATAGAGTAGAGCATAACACAGCTTGCCTCAATGGAGAGCGTAGTTGGATGACACCATAGTCCCAACCATCCCACTGCCACGTGGTAGTCATCTTATGTTTTTCGCTAACCCTAGCCCTATAAATATCCCCATCCTCAACATATTTGAGGTTGAAAAATTTGAGAATCAGGCAAGTTAGCAAGTTCAAAGCACCAGTAAACCAAAGGCATAGCAACAAACTAAAGAGAGGTAAAGTTGCATACCACAATAGCTCATCACAGACCACCGCAGCCCACTATACACCACGGTGACCAACCTAGCAAGCACAGACACCATGGTAGAATGTCAGTCTTCATGACCAAACACCCCTAAGACTACGACTACGTTGTCCACTATGCCTGTTGTACACCACATACCTTCTCATCCCTTCTAGAGTTAACTATGCTCAGCCCCATTTGGAGTGGTGTTTCATTCTCTCTCTCTCTCTCTCTTTATGCATTTGTAGTATTTTTACTTGCATTTTCAACATTTTACCTACATTTTCTATTGTTTTTATGCACAGCTACATGTTGACACCTTCATTTTTTAACAAAAACCCTTGACTACGCTCACCCCCGTTGACACCGTGCAAACACTTTAGCATCATTTTGCATCACATTTGGTAAGTCCCCATTCGATCAACAAGACTATTTTGGGCACCCCATCTCTACCTCCAGCAGGCCTTCACATAGACTCAAGGTTAGGAATGTATGCCTGTGGACCCCTTGGTGTTCTAGCCACCAACTTTTTCAGTCACTACAGTTTTTTGGCACTAGAAAGAGGGCTAGACCATTTTCCTCTCTCAGATTCCTTTCATGGTTATTTCACATGCTCTCTACATCACCGTTACTAGCTCCGGGCTAGTGTAGACCCAACACCATTGTGGACCTACCACATGCTGCAATAGCTAGATCTTAGGCTAGCACAAGCATTGCCTACTAACCGATTGGTGTAGACTAGACCTCGTCGTTAGTTCCCCTGGAACCCTGCGTAGCAACCCTAGGGCATACATCGACACAATTAGCTAAATTTTGGGTGCTCAATAGAGAGTGTAGTTAGCTCTTAGTGTAGAGAGTGTATTCTCTAGAGTTACCCATTTTTCTGCAATTTCCAGACTTAGCCGTTTTTCTACAATTTCAAACTTAGCCATTTTTTTGCAACCAATAAAGTTAGTCGATTTTTTTTGCAACTTTTAATCTGCACACATGAGTTTTCAACAACCTTTGACATCAATCCTGAGCACAATTGCTGTCTTGCCAACCTAATAAGAAAATGGGATTGTCCACCTTGCTAGTCTTGCCCTGGCAGGGCCAAGGTAATCCCTTAGGTTGCGTGGCCAAGACCTCAAGTATAGCATGCTAAATGATGAATAATACAACTTCATCTATGCAAAGATCCAAGCAAGTCTATTCATAGGCCATTTGGACATGTAAGCCAAACAAGGCTACAAGCTTGTCCACCAAAATGGATAGAAGTATATCCCCTTCCCCATCAACTCCATCCTACTTATCAAACCCTACCACTAAATACATGATCAGCTCATTCGAACAAGTGAGCGTGAAGTAGGAACAAATTATGATAAACCCTTGTAAGAAGAGTAGAATGAGTTTAAATCTTATTCTAAGCATGAGGACTCCTTCCACACTATCTTCCAGTGGATGATCCCCGATCTGGCCCTCCCATAGTCTCATCCACTTATCTTCCTCGAGATGGTTGTAGCCTCGACATCACCTTCTAGGTCAACGCCTGTCATAGCGACACACCAAATGCAACCTACATGTCAAGATCCACTACCTCCCATTAAACTGGCCTTCGTGGCATTGATGTAGCCTACCCAGTCATCTCTGCTAGTAGCAATCATGTGTGCTCAACCTTACATTCATACAATGCATGTCTCCTAGCCCAAAACAACTTAGGCACCTTATGGCCTACCTGTTTCATTGGCACCCTTAGTAGTGGTCCGACCCATGCATGCATGGCTTGCCCTGGTCACTCTACCCACAACATAGCTAATGTAGTAAGCACCTCACATGGACCCATAATCTACAACCAGGTTGTAGACAACACAACTAGCACAGTGAGTAGCACAACCAACGTAGCCCATGGTAGCATCCCAAAACTTGGATCAGGCATTCTAGTTAATCCAGAACTTAACAAAGGAGCTCAAGTAGCTCAAGGCTGCCTCATTTGAAATAGTTCACGTAGTGGACTTCTACCAGGATAATCCCATAAGTCCTACTATCCTATTGTTGACTCTACCAATGGGGGTCCCACTACCCCAATTCACCAAGTACAACGATGCAGGGGACCCTAATGCACACCTAGTGATATTTAGATCTGAATGCCAACTACTACAAGCCACATGCCATCATATGTGTTTTTGCCATATCACTCACTGGCAAGGCATTGGACTAGTGCTATGCATCGCCCCTAGGCTCCATCTTCTCTTTGGAGGATCTTTTGAGCCAATTCATCACACACCTCAAGTACAACTTGAAGCCTAAAACCACCCTTAACCAACTCATGCAAAGTAATCAGGGCCACCTAGATCCTATGCAAAAATTTATCCAACACTGGAGTGCCTCATTAAATGAAATCTAAAAGCCCATAGCAGAAATGCACCTCCTAGCCATCTTCAAGGATGTAGTTAATGACTTCAACAAGTTAAAACTATACTACTTGGCCCCGCAGTCTCTGAGTCAAGCCTTTGCCCAAATAAAAATCATACAAGATGTAATGAAAGCTAGCAAGAACTTGGCCTACATGGCCTATAAGAACCTACATGCCAAAAAGGACAAGGATAAGGGAAAGTAAACTACAAGTGTGGGAACTGTGGCTAAAGAGGCCAAAATAACTAACCCAAGGCCAACAACCAAACCACCTAAGGTCCCAACCAACAACAAAATTGTAATCCATAGCATAACAACTAACTAGCCTATTGGTGGCCATGGTGCAAGCTACTCTAAGGCCTAATTTTGAGTACAAGGATCACTCAAAGTATACCCCGCTGCCACTAAAACCTTCAGAACTATTGGACCAATAGTTAAAGGCTAGACATATCTAGTACAAGCAGATGTCTAAGGACACTCATAAAAGACATTATAGATATTGCAAGCTCCTATGGGACCCCACGTTGACAACCCCAAATGAGCCACTGGTCCTCAAAACACTTTAGGATGGATAGGTTCTACCACTACCACCAATTGCTCAGTCATAACACCAATTTTCTTATGGCCTTGCAAGATGACCTCCAAAGAATGATTGATAGAGGTGAGTTGGTACTTGATGCTACTAACCTAGTCAGGCCTCAAAAACAATCTATGAGGGTGTACAAGGACCCTCTAAATGTAGATAATGTAGGTTATGTCATAAATGCTATCAGGGTCGATGACAACCCAGAACTAGCATAGCAACCATTTGTGGTTCGAGTGTCCTCTAGTAGTGTAAGTGCCTCCATAACTCATATAGGTTTGAGGCCTCCTTTCATTGTCAAAGTGCCATGCCAAGCAACTACAATGCCCTTCGTGGTTAGGGTCCCATCCCATGTTGCATTAATGACAACTACCCAACCCCGTCGTGGTCAAGGTGCCAAAACATGTTGGCTCCTCACCTACCCAAAGTTCAATAGTGGGAAACACATTGATCCCTTCCTGCCCAAGGGCCAATCCTGCCGACAATAATAACAGACCCTCTAGGTGGAAACTTGGGAGACCCAATGAGCGTCTTGTGGATAGAATGATCAAGCAACAACACAAGCAAAGAGCACTCAGTCCACCAAAGCCAGTGCCCCTATCCATAGTCTCCATGGCCAAAGCGACTAAGGAGGCCACCACCAGCAACCCGCAACCAAGAACTAGGGTCCCTGCATAGGCCAAGCCAACCAAGCCCAACTCGCCTCCTCATGAAATTTTTCTCCTAGGATGTATGGAAGAAGTCAAAGCCAACAAGAGTGCAACCAATGGCAAAGACTTCATAGATGCATTAGCCTAGGTTAAGCACATGCTGAAGTAGAAGAACACAATGCCAAGCCTTTGTAACCTAATTATGACCTCTGTTGCCCACCATGAAGCACTAGTACAAATGTTGACCTTCATCCCTGTCACAAAGGACATCCCAGCAAATGAGCATTCTATCCACGCTGTGATGTTGTCTCTTGTGCTACAAGAATCAAGCTCAACACCCCTCACATTTTGTGATGAGGTAATTAAGGTCAACCCTGAGAAGGGAAAAGTCATAATAGCCCCTATGTTTATCACCATATGTGTTGGATAGTGCAAGATTCGAAGGGTGCACATTAAAGACAAGGCAACAACAAACATTATCCCATACACTGTCATTGATAAGTTAGGCCTCATAAGCTAGATCAAACCAACAAAGACCACATCCCTAAAGCCCTTTAGTGGGTCACACATTGTTGTCAAGGGTACCATCACAATAGCCTTCATGGCAAGGGAGCAATTCCCCACCACTGTAGAATTCTTCATCATAGAGGAGATGCCTGACTTTAACTTGATATTAGGCAAACCGTGGTTGGCCCAATTATGGGTCATCTCCTCCCCCATTCCCCAGAAAATCCACCTTCCATACAAAGGTGGTGAAGTTATTATCCACGTTGATAATGTAGCCCCTCTAGCCATTAACAACATAGACATGGATTAAGGGTTAGAGGTGGAATTTCTTGATGACATGTCCACAACAAAGGATGAGAATGAAGCATGTGAGCACACCCATCTAAAAGGATAGAAGAAGCTAGCAACTTACCAAAGTATGCCCTATGGGCAAAATTGCCCTTCAATGTAGCAAGTGAGGGAGAGGGAGACTACTGAATAGTGTCCTCTAGGCCCTACGAGCCCCCTAATCCACACTAGATTAGGAAGAAACTACGTGACTAAGGCATTCCCTTAATCTAAGGTGTGCTAGGAACTTGCCCATTATTTGCTCCCCTACACCCTGCATCCTACTCCCCATTTTACATTGCATTAGCACTATAACATATTGTTTGCATTTAGTTTAATTGCTTACCTTAGCATCTACATCACTCACACATTCGATAGCTTAGTTTACATTTTTTCCATTGTTACTTTAATGCATTTGCTTTTTCATGCATAAAAACGTCAAAACGCATAAAAATCATAAAAAATAAAATTACAAAAATAAGAGGCAGCAGCACGTGTAGCCTGCCATGACCTTAAACTGGCAACACATGGCTTGGAATGGCCTTAAACTACCACTTGGGCTTGAAATGGCCTTAAACTACCATTGGGCCCAGAATGGCCTTAAACTACTGCCAAGCCTAGAATGGCCTAAAACTATTGCTTTTAATTTTGTTTCTACAACCCACCATGGCCTTAAACTGCCAACACATTACCCAAAATAACCTTAAACTAGCAACACATGTAGCCTGGAATGGCCTAAAACTATCATCACAACCTGAAATGGCCTTAAGCTAGCATCGACCCTCCTACTATAGCCTTAAACTAGCATGGGGCTCGCAATGGCCTAGTCACGCTATCATTGCATAATCCTAAGCACATTAATTCATCGCATTAATTAAGCATAGCAAGCACATAGCGAATAATAAAGAAAAATTTTGTACACTACACATTAGACATAGCAAATACATGCATTAGATATTATATGAATAGCAATACATAGCATGAGCAGCAAAATATAGCAAAAATGCCCAACAACAAGGGCACATATGGACTTTCTCAATTAGTGGTGCTAGGTGGAGGTGGAGGTGGAGGTTCTTCTTCCTCCATTGTGCCACTAGGGCTTGCAGCATCTCCTACTACTTGTGACAACAACCATAACAAAAATGAGAAATTAGTAAGCAAACCTGTAATACCCAAGCTAACTCAAAACATGCAAAAAACAACGAACCTAAGAGCGTCCCACATCGATGTCTTCTAGAGGTAACTTTCCAAAGCCATCCTCCAAGCACCAGAGGATCTCAACCTTAGAAAGTAGTGTCTAGTCCTCTTGGCCAAATTCAATCCCTACAAGGGTCTTGCCTTTGTCCATAGACGTCCATGTGGGCAGCTCCATCAAAAAGGTAGCAAAAGAAGACTTCCCCGAAGGGATGACAATCTGCCTCTCAGGAGACCCACCCACCACCATATGCCACATGCATAACTCATATGCCTATCTCCCACTAGTCACCTGAAGAAACATCTCAAGGTGGCAATGTTTAATAGACTCCTTTTTATACCATCATAGGTACACATCGCACTCATGCTTATATTAGTGCTTATGGTTCTTCTAAGTTTTCCCCCACTAGTAGACCTTTCTACTATAATTTTTCCAATCCTAATTCTTCTAGGTAAGTAGGTCCATCTACAGCCGCTACTCAATCAACTCCCATGTGGCCTCATTTTTGCCTCTAAGAGCTGTCCAATATCAGGCATACTCTATCTTAGAGGTACGCTAGGTGCTGTCTCCCTAGGATCTAGCCAACAAGAAATCATATCTAAATTGAAGATCTCCAATCTTAGTATCCTAGCTAGTCACCCTCTTCTACAACTCATGCATGCATTTCCACAAGTGCTCATTCAAGTGCTACAAACCCAAAACGCCTTTGCATAGGAAAGAGTGCACTTGTTCGATGCCTTGTACATGTGACGAGACACCTAATCAACTTCAAGATGGAGGTTAGGAAAGGCATCCCCCTTGGCCACCTTGATCAAATCCCACTGAAGCTTAGGACCTATAGGCATATAGGAATTGATCAATCTTAGCCAAGGACTAAGCATTCAAGTGATGGGGTAAAAAGCAAAGCAAAATCACACATACCGAGCTTGAGATCTGCTTGTTGCAAGTAGTTCACACCATGTCCTCAACGATGCCTTTCATGAAGATGAATTTATTGGGCATGTCCACCCATAGCT
The DNA here is from genome assembly GCA_015680685.1 of Gnetum montanum. Lineage (NCBI taxonomy): Eukaryota > Viridiplantae > Streptophyta > Gnetopsida > Gnetales > Gnetaceae > Gnetum > Gnetum montanum. Next base: position 359,785 of record MNCI01009773.1, read on the forward strand.
CCATGTGGTAGGTAGACATAGAACTACTAGCAAGGACATTTGATGTTGTAACACAACAATGCAATTAGCATATAATCAAACAAATGAAAATGCAAGAGTAAGTAAGCAATGACAGATGGAAATCCAAGATAGTTACCTAGCAAACCCTCAGGCATGAGTGTAAGGGGCTCACCTAGCTGCACACCATTAAATAGGCTATCAAAATTACCCCTATTGGAGTGAAGCAACCCTCCTCCAACTACTGGAGGATCTCTGTTGCCATAGGTAACTCATCCCTATGAGCCTCCCCCTCCTCAACTTGAAGAGGCACTTCTTCTGCTATCGCCTCAACTACTGTTCTGGCAACTCTGTCTCCCATCTCTACAATTAACACATACATACATAGCATGCATAACACATCAGTACACATATGTACATTAGTAGCATAACATAAAGGAAAAATATAGAAAACATAAAAATACAATTAATGCATCTAGCAAGTTACACATACTAACCAACAATCTTGGTATGCAAGCTTTAAAGCCTAATATAGTTCTTCTTGCTACTTGGCCTCCTAGCCTTAAGAGTAGCCTCCTTCATAAGATTTGCATCTTAATCTTTTCCTTAGATGGCCCCACCATCTCTACAATATACCAATCCACCTTGTTCACGTCCCCGATGCCAATTGGATATCCCTTGCCTGCACTGTCACATGAGTAATGTGATTGCCCCATAGGACCCTTAGTCGTTACAGATAATGACTCATTAATCTCCTCTAGGGGGTCCTATGCCCGTGTGGTCATGAACATGTGTTTAATCCATGGCTTAGAGAGTTGTTCACGATCCTACATAACCCATCGCCCACCACCATGCATAACCAAGAGCTCTACGAACCTTCACAAGTACCTTGCAAAGAACAAGAAGTGGACATGGGACCTCGCCTAGAGGTTGAACCATAGCCTAGAGGTTGAACCACAGCCTAGAGATTTTTGCATGTAAGCTGATGACAATATAGGTAGCCCAATTGAACCTCATACCCTCCAACAACACCTCTTTCATCATCCATGCCTACTCCACCCCAAGGATCCTTCCTTGGAAGACCAACTTCAAAAAGGCATGAGCATGGAATAGAGGATAGAGCTCTCATACCTTAGGCATAAGCACATCCTTAATTAGTATGTCCTTAGGAGATTGGGTGGCCTCCAACCAATCCTCAATCTTCCCTCTATGGTCCACCTTACTGTTGGTCTTATCACCAATCATTGGGTCATCAATGGAAAGTCCAAAGAGGTTGACGAAGAAGGCCTCACTGAGGTCGAGCACTACCATCACACCATGCATTTGAGTGACAAACTACCTGACATCGCTGCTGAAGGAGTTGATGATGGTGACCATTTCGACCATCGAGATAGTTAGGCCAAGGGCCAAAAATAGGTTCATCAACCCTACATGCGTGAGCCTAGTAGTTAGTGCATCTAAGACCTTATGGCACAACCAATGCTATGCACCCTCCACATCATCATACTTGATGATAAGGATGACCTCTGTGTAGCCTATAGTGATCACTGTCACCTCAGCCGAAGTAACTATCACTACGACAAAGGCAAAACAATGTTAGCATCATGTAAAGGCAAACTAATAGGCATACATGAGCAAGCACATGAGCTAGAGCTTAGATACATATGTGGCACAAGTGTGGTGCAAGAAGGGGTTGGTGCTACAAGCATCTCCTCAATGTTGATCTCACCAATGGTCCACTCCTCATCCAACCAACAATGAGTCCTACACCACTCATATGCCTTCAGGCAATGAGAAGGGTAGACCTCTAGATCAGATCCCACCTGCTCAAGCACCACTGCCCAAACATTTGGGCAGAAGAGAACACCTCCAGGGTAGTACAGGTCAAGGCTAGAGCATCCACCTCATCATATAGGCACTCCTTGTCAACTCTGAACCTAGCATTAGTCATGATCCATTAGCAATGTGACATGGACAAGTGACAAAAAAAACACTGAAAGCCATAAAAGCACTTACCTTCTAGCACAGTAAATAGTTCTAGGTGGGTTCTAGAATAGGGCATGCACTTGCAGCACAATGAAAAGGGTGTTACACTTGTTGTAGCAACCAAACCCCATCATGTGCTATATCCTAGATAGGTGTCCAGTAGTCCTAGGGACTCTACCTAAACCACCTACCCCATCACTACTAGTAGCAAGATCATCTAAGATGAACCTCAAGATGTCCTAGTTAGCCCTAGGTAGCAACATCTCAATGATGGCACTAATAGCCTCCACTACCAAGTGTGAACCACATGATCACACTAAACTGCTACAAGAAGTACTTTGGGAACTCACAAGCCCCTAGCTGGAACCACACTACTTAAACACCCACCCACATATCTAGCATAGGCATGTTAGGAATAGGCTCACTTATGCAACATAGGATGCCCACAAGCTCCACAACAATTAAAACAGGTTTTAAAAACACCTTGCAACCACCAAGTAACAAACAAGTGTCACTTATCATTTTTTTGGTTTATTTTGTAGGAACATCACATGGCTATGAAAGAGTAGATCTACTCACCTTTGGTCATCATGGGGCCTCATGGTGATATCAAGCGATGCATTAACCTACATTGCTTAGACCCTAAGCCTACAACCTATGTCGAATACATAGTATCTGTAGAGGCACCACTAGACTAGACCAACCATCTAGTTAAGGCTCTCAATCTAGAGGCAGGGGATGTCACAAAGAAATCCCTTGTTGAGATCCCCATGGCTACACCTAATAGTGAGGCAAAAACACTAAAACTGAGCTCCTCACTAGATCCCCAACATGCCCAAGGCATCGCTAAGGTGCTAAACGATAAGATTAAGGCCTTTGCATGGTCATACCAGGACATGCCAAACCTAGATCCTTGGCTAGTCTAGCACAATATCATCCTTGATCCCTGCATTAAACCAGTAAAATAGAAAGCACACAAGATTCGACCTAAGGTGGCGTTGACCATCCATGATGAAATCACCAAGCTTTACAAAGCTAGTTTCATCCATGCTATTGACTATGCAGACTAGGTCCCCAACATCATAGTTGTGCCAAAGAAAAATGGAAGTATAGGCATTTGAATAAACTTTCAAGACCTAAACAAGGTGACCATCAAAGATGACTTCCAGTTGCCCAATATTAATCAACTAATCGATACCACGGTTGGACATTCCTTGTTATCTTTCATGGATGGGTTCTCGAGCTATAACCAAATTAGGATCAACCCTGAGCACTACCTCAACACAGCCTTCATGACCCCCTAAGGTACCTTTTGCTATATCATAATGCCTTTTGAACTCAAGAATGCAGGAGAACCATATCAATGTGCAATGACATATATCTTTAGTAATTACATGCTAACCTTGCTTAACGACTATCTCGGTGACATCACAATTAAGTCCAAAGTGGCCCACAACCATGAAGATGATCTAAACTTAGTACTTAAATGTTGTCTAAAACATGATCTTAGGTTGAACCCCAAGAAGTATGTTTTCAACATCAGAACAGGCTGAATCCTCAATTTTGTAGCGTCTGAAGCAGCAATACATGTAGAGCTCAACAAGGTTAAGGCCATAACCAACCTAGCACCATCGGCCAACCTTAAGGAGCCACAAGGATTGCAAGGTAGGTTGCAGTTCATATGCAGGTTTATTACTCGATTAACCGATAAGTTACAGCCAATGTAACATCTGCTTAAGAAAGGAGCCCACTTTGAGTGGATAACTCAATGCCAACAAGCATTTGACAACCTTAAGCAAAAGTTGGCACAACTTCCTATAGTTCACCCTCCACAAGAAGATAAACCTTTATACATCTACCTTACCACTTTTGACACATCCATCACTTCTTTGCTTTACCAAAAGTAAGATGATGGCATGGAGGTCCTAGTTTACTACTTGAGCCATGCATTAGTAGCCCACGAAACAAAATATAATAATGTGGAAAATCATTGCCTCACCTTGGTCTTCTCACTAAATAAGTGGAGGCATTACCTTTTCTGTAGTCAAGTCAACATCATTTGCAAAAGCAATGTACTCTAAGCAATCACAACAAACATCTATAAAAGTAGTCGCATTGCATGTTGGAAAGCAATAATAGTGGACTTTGACCTACACTATGTTGTGCAAGCCTCAACAAAAGGTTAAGCTATAGCCACACAACTCATGGCCTCACCAATAAACAATCAAGCAACCATAAACTCGGAATTCCCAGACGAGCATGTTAACAGCATTCACTAAGTGCTTGACAACTATGAGGCACTCTTGCATTTCAATGGAGCTTCAACCTCCCAAGGGGCTAACACCACTGTCATTATCATGTTTCCCTCCAAGGAGATCTGATCCTTCACATATCATTTTGCATTCCCTTGCACTAACAACGTGGTGGAGTATGAAGGTCTCCTATGAGGTATCCTTATAACATGCGACGTAGGAATCCAACACATAATAATCCAAGGCGACTATCAATTAGTGATCAACCAAGTAATAGAGGTTTACACCTATAAGGCCTAACATTTTTATCCTTACTATGACATGGCAAAGCACTTACTTCAACACTTTACAATAGCCAATGTCCAACACATTCTTCGAAATGAAAATGCCATAGCCGACACATGAGCAACATTAGCCCTCAGCATCACACCTGACATGTTCCATGTATTGCCCACCTTAGTGGTGAATTGCACTGTGCCTATCATGTAAATCACTGACATTGCATCCATGGACATAGTTAGCACAACCCACATAGAAGAGTGGTACAACGACATCAAAGTGTAACTTCTACAAGGTGAGCCTCCACAACATTTCACTACTACACAAAAAGATGCAGTACGTAAATGTTCATGGTAGTACATCATCATGGGTGATAACGCATTATGTTGTAGATCCTACGATGTCATACTGCTAATCTATGTAAGCAACAGTGAAGTACAAACAATCATTGAAGAAGTTAATGAGGGACTATGCAAAGGTCACATAGCACCTAGAGCAATGGCAATGAAAATCATATGGTTAGGCTATTATTGGCCTTACATGGAGCACAATTACATCTCAAAGGTCAAAACATGTGACATCTATCAATGACATGGCAACCTAATGCATATGCTACTAACTAAACTGCACACAACGCAGATCACAAAGTCGTTCCAACGTTAGGGCTTGGACATCATTGGACCCATAACGCCTAAGTCCTCCATAGGGCATAGCTTCATAATAACTGCAACTGATTATTTCACTAAGTGGGTTAAGGCTATTCCCCTTAGGAAAATAACATCGCAACAAGTTTGAAAATTTGTGCTTGATAACATAGTGACCCATTTTGGCTTACCCAAGACCATAGTAATAGACAGCAGGCCATAATTTAGTAGTGCCAAAACTAAAGCCTTTTGTGAGCGCTTTGGCATCAAGCATTCTTTTTCATAACCATACTACCCTCAAGCGAATGGTCAAGTAAAGGCCACCAACAAAGTCATCATCAACCTTTTGAAGGAGATGCTAAGCAACAGCAAACGATAATGGCACGAGCAACTAGTCTACACACTCTAAGCCTACCACAAAATGCACCAAACAGTAATAGGTAAGACACCTTGTAGCCTTGTTTATGAGTCTAAAGCAATTTTACCACTTGAATTGTAGGTTCCATTAATTTGGGTGATCCTCTCAAACTTCATTGATGAAGGTCAAAACAACAAATTGAGAACCGTAGACCTTGACTCAATAGAGGAGGAGCACGTGTAGACACTTGATTGCATTGAATGGTACCAACAAAAGTAATGGAAAAAGCACTGTCACAACTAGCATTAGCACCCAATCAAGAAAGGGGATCTAGTCCTCAAGGCCATTCACAAACCCGCAGACAAATTCTCAACCAACTAGGAAGGACCTTTCTTGCTCACTAAGGCCTATGACAATGGAGCATTTAAGCTTGCTGACCAAGATGGGAATGAGTTTGCCAATCTAGTGAACCATTCATACCTGAAGCCATACTATGCCTAACATGCAATGTTGCGCATCAATTCAACAAAGTAAGCATACATTCACTATGATGCTAAAATCGCATAGTATTCATCCACTAGAACATTAAACTAGTGCCCAAACCTCTCGTGTGCTATGACATTAAATTGGCACAAACCATCCACTATAACATTAAACTGGCACAACACACATCTACCACAACACTAAATTGGCGTAAAGATAGCACATCCGCTATGATGTTAAACTAGCACCCACAACATTCATCCATCACGATGCTAAACTAGCATAATAATTGTCCTTAGTTCATGACATTAAACTGGCATAACAACTCATCAACTATGATGTTAAACTAGCATAGCACATGTATGCTATGATGCTAAACTAGCATAGCATACGTCTGCTATGACGTTAAACTAGCATAGCTTGTCTGCTACAACATTAAACTGGCACACAATAGTCTACTATGACTATAAAATAGCACACTATGGTCTACCAAGACCTTAAATTGGGTTCTCGATTTGCCATGCATAGTTCTACAAGCAAGTAAGCGAGAATAATTCTAACTCCCCCCTCCCCTCCCCTCCCTTCCCCCCATTTTTTCTACACCATGAGGGCAGGGATACTACAGTTCTAGAATGGAGCACCTATAATCAGCAAAGCCTTTGGAGCACTCACGACATCATCACCCTTGGGCAATTTACTAGCTTTTAGAACACTTGCAGCTAGTTTGGCCTTTGGAGCACTTGCAGCATCATGGCCCCCCATCATTGTGTTGGTTTTTCAAGAACTTGCCATCACTTCGACCTTTGGAGCATTTGCAGCGTCCTCACCCTTGGCATTTTATTTTAATTTTGTATTTGGTGTTTTTTTTCTTGTCTTCTCGAAGTTGTATTTGCAAGATGAAGCCCTGAGGTAGTCGTGCAAAGATGCATCTCATCGCAGCAGCAAGTCACTGCACTACTTTGATGTGCATGATTGGACTAGCTAAGCCTTTCAAGAGTGCACATTCCTATTACCCCACTATAGCTTACCTACATCCATCCCTAAGTCTTGATACTCTTGCATTCCTCTGCATAGTCAAGACTACAAACCCCTCTAATGCTTACATGCTATGACCACATGACACCCTCTACAAGTCAAACCATAGAACCCAAGACAAACATAACATAAGTTGTCCCACATGGAGTCTTTGTTGACTGGTCAAAGCCTAGGTGGATGTAACACAAGTCATCCTAGAGAGGAAACACTTTTCCTACAAATGCAACATGGTTTCGCAAGAATCAACGCAAAGCCCATCTGGTGGCATGCAGTCCACTTGAAGAAAAGCACATCGCAATTAGCATTTAGCAATGTGTAGAACCCAAAGAAGGTTCATCCCACAACAAAAAAGAAAAAAGAAAATAAAAAAATATAAAAAGAGGATAAATGGGGACAAGCATGTCCCCAAGCAAATTCATAGCACTACAATTTCACAACTAATCAGGACCTAAATCCACCTTAACTCTCTCATGAGCACTCCAATGAGGTCAACATTTTTAAGGGCAAGTCGCCCTGGTGCCATGGTCATTGTCAGCTGTGCTAACACCACATCCTACATCATGACACCCTGTTTACATCACATCTCCCCTTTTATCCCCAAAAAATTATCTACACCTTTTACTCCCAACATACCAATATCCACAATACTTTTGAGCACAGTGTAATAACATTTGATTAGGTACTAAAGAGTGATGTTGGTGCCAAACTTACTGTGGTGTTTTATCATTCTTTATCAATGTCTCTTGGGCCACTCCTCTAAATGTCAACAAAGAGGGGCCAATGAAACACCACCAAGTTTGGGCTACAACATCTTGAGTGCAAATTTGCCTAAGTGTCAGCACGAGGCCACTTTCTGCAAATTTTTCTAAGTGCTAGAACTATGCTTTCCACTGCCCCAAAGCATAGTCAGCTTAGTGGAGAGTGTAGTCAATGCAAAAATAGATTTTTGCAATTTTGTCAAAGTGTCATCATAAGGCCAGAAGCTGCAAAAATTTTCTAAGTGTTAAGACTATGCCCTCCACTACCCCAGAGCGTAGTTAACACAAAGGCTGGTTTTGCAAAATTTTCTAAGTATCAATTCAGCTGCTACAAATTTTTCTAAGTGCTGAGACTATGCTCTCCATTTTCCTAGAGTGTAGTCAAGCGTAATCAACATGGAGGCCTAATTTTTGTAGAAATTTTCTCTAAGTGTCGAGACTATGCTCTCCACTAGACCAGAGCATAGTCAAGTGTAGTCAACTGGAAGGTAGTTTTTTGCAAGTTTTGACAAGTGCTGAGACTATGCTCAACCCCAGTTGGGAGTGTAGTCAACCTTTCATGAAGAGCATAGTCAACACATAGCCACTTTTTTTGCAAATTTTTCTAAGTGGTAGACTACACTCTCCCCAAGTCCAAAGCGTAGTCAAGCATAGTTAGTCAGAACAACATCCAAAGGCCTCCACAATGCAACACTAGCACTTAGCTTAGCTCCAACACACCTCTAACAAGTGTAGTAAGAAAAATGCATTTTTGTTGTATCCCCTTTTAGTCCCCAAATTATAACTATGCTTGACCCCCCCTCCCCTAGATAGTGGAGAGTGTAGTCCCAAAGCATAGTCTCCAAAGTTGCATTTTTTTAGGTACATTGCGGTCCTCTCGGCACACATACATGCAGTCGACAACATAGTCACAGTCTCATAGAGTTTGACAGAATAGAGTAGAACATAACATTGCTTGCCTTAGTGGAGAGCATAGTTGGATGATAGCGTAGTCCCAACCATTCCACTGCCATGTGGCAATCATCCTATGTTTTCCACTAACCCCAGCTCTATAAATACCCTCACCCTCAACATATTTAAGGTTGGCAAATTTGAGAATCGAGCAAGTTAGCAAGTTCAAAGCACCAAAAAACCAAAGGCATAATAGCAAACCGAAGAGAGGCAAAGTTGCATACCATCATAGCTTACCGTAGGACACCGTAGACCACCACAGCCCACTATACACCATGGTGGCCAACCCAGCATGCACAGAAACCATGGCAGAATGTTAGTCTTTGTGACTAAACACCCCCGAGACTATGACTACGCTATCCATTGTGCTTGTTGTACACCACGTACCTTCTCATCTCTTCTGGAGTTAACTACACTTAACCCCATTTGGGATGGTGTTCTGTTCTCTCTCGCTCTCTTTCTATGCATTTTCAACATTTTTACTTGCGTTTTCAGCATTTTACTTGCATTTTCTACTATTTTTACACACAGCTGCACACTTACACCTTCATTTTTCGATGAAAACCCTTGATTATGCTCATCCCCATCAACACCAATGACATTGTTGACATCGCACAAACACTTAACATAATTTTGCATCACATTTGGTAAGTCCCCGTTCGATTAACAAGACCATTCTAGGCATCCCATCTCTACCTCCAACAAGCCCTCATGCAAACTCGAGGTTAGGACTATGTGCCTATGAACCCCTCGATGTTCCAACCACCAACATTTTAGGTCACTACAGTTGCATCCACAAAATTTGACTAGATTGCATATGAATACTTGTGATTTGTATGGTTTGGCATAGAGGATACCCGCTACTCATCACTGACATCATTACCAAGGATGGTGCTAGTAATCTAGATTAGTTATATTACAAACAATCATTGTAAAATCATTAACGATTTATCTTTTCAAAAATATTAATATTTTAATTCATGAATTATAAACATGTCTTCTTCACATAGGGCCTATAATCCATCACATGATGAGAACACTAGTAGGAGAAATGATAGGACTTATACTAAAGATAATCAGAGTAAATCACTACAAGCGAAGGTCTCATATGCTCATCCCTTGCTACATTCAACTGTCATAGATAATCAACTTCAATCTCAACAATAGACTTTTGTATTGGTAGATGAGATGTGAAAGTTGATGGATGAAAAAGTTACAACCAACTTGAAAATCATAAAGGAGAAGCTAAAGCAAATAGGACCAATTAGTTAAAACAAGAAGAGGAAAAACAACAAGGAAATAGGTAAGGACACTTATTAACAGAAAGAAAAAAAAGCTATAGTAGAAGAGGTTGTAGACTCATATATAGAGGAGGACGATGGATGTGACATCTGTTAATATGAACATCCAAAGAGTTATTGCCCAATTATGTTATATCTATAAGAGTTTGGGCCTTTTGCTTTGAATCCCAAGTTTGTAGAAAAGCAAATGCTTAGGAGATTGCCTTATCCACAAGGTAATTATAGATAATTATACAATCAAGAGTACTATCCAAGTAGGAATCCTCCTCAGCCTCAAGACTACTATAAACAACAATGGAAAAACCCACAATCATGAGGGATGTCATCATAAATTAGCAATATCCCTATCAACAATTGGACCTGTATGAATATTATGTTCAACAATTTGTTTCCCCTAATGGTTCTACTTTCCATACCTCAACTCACTACTACTACTCTTCTAAATGCCATCAACCTACAACATCTCCTATGGGATCACCATCTCATACCTCTCATCATCTATCGCATCTCAATACTCCTATACTCCCCTCCAACATGTGTGACCACCAACAATGCAGGAAGGATTGGCACCACAACCTCAATGGAAGAATGCCACTTGCACCATGAGCATACAAGTGAATTATAATGTTAGTAGATCTCAACAAAAGTCTCAGAAATGTCCTTTCTTTAGGATAGTTCCCACACATATGAATAAAACTAGTAGACCTACTAACTCATCAAAATTAGCACAAGGACAATTTGGTGTAACCTTCTTCCTTACAAAAACAATGTCTTCTAATTTTGTGCAATAGCCAACCACCATTATCACTCCAACACAAAATATAAAAATGAACCTATCATTATGGAGAAAGAGAAATTACATGCATTACTAATAATAATAAAGGGTGTAGTTGTAGGCTAAAAGTTTAATGTATTAACATGATCTCTATACCAACCTGCAACAAACTTGAGGAACAAGTGTATGTGCAAAACCAAGTCTACACAATAGCCACTAAACCAAAAGATACCTAGTGGCTCAAGAATGCAAATACTAAACTATTCAAAAGATGCATGAAAACATCCAACCCACTTATTAGCTCTAGTCCTAAGAAAATGAACTAAATAGACAACTTAGATAAATACATATTCTACTTTGACTATACACATAAAGAAGATTTTAAATAAGGAGACCTAAGAACCAAAATAGAAAATCAAAAAGGAAATATATCTGGACCATCTAAAAAGAAAATACCTTCTAGTCCAACTAAATATATGTCTCCAAATAATCAAAACCTAATTATCGTCAATGTTCAATGTGCTAAATGGTGAAAACTTAAATTACTAAAGATGATAAATGGAAAAATTATGGTGTATAACCAAAGAAATGTGTGGTCCATTTTTTGAATACTCATCCATGAGTTTAGTTGTAGAGGAGATGCCTCATCTTGAATCAAGAACTAATAAGTGCATTTTCACTTTTTGTTTTACAATTTTTTATCATTTTTCTATTTCTTCAACATTTTCTAATTCTTAATATGTTTTTCATTTCTTGTTATTTTTCTTTTTTTATATATAATTTTATCTTTTCTTAAGTCATTTCCTTTATGTTTTATGGATGTCTACTATGCTTTTGTTAATAACAATGTTATGAGTCTTAATGTAGAAGTCAATGTCATATGTTGGGTCTTTGTCTTATGCTATCAAGTCAATCAAGTAAATAATTATGTAATGCAATGAGACCACATCATCCATCTCTTCGGTTCAATAAATAAGAGACCTTTATAATGAATTTTGAGCCAACTAAAAATCCAAGAAAGATTAATCATTAAGAAAAAATTACCAAAACTAACGTTGATCCTTTGGTAATTACAAATGATGTTGAAAGGAATGCCTAAGGTTGAAGGTCTTAAAAAAAAGCAAGGAAAAGAGTCCAAGAGAAGGACAGAGGAGGATATGCCCATGGACAAATAGTAGCACATACAATGATAAAAGCTCAAACATCGTATGATTGCTAGCCCCATGGGACGAGGAAGAGAAATTTTAGTCCATCCTTCAAAAAAGGTCTACATAAAAAAAGAAGTACCAACAAAATAATCAAGGTTGGAAAATCTACCACTGCTAGCAATAACAACAGGATTCATCTTCAGTGGATTTTTGAATACCTTTGCAATTTTGTAAATTTTAATGTCTATTTAGTCTTTTTGCAATTTTGTAATATATCCACTCAAATAAAATTTTGTGATGTGGTGCTCTAGTTTGTAATAGTAGCCAATCTAGTATTAATCATCCTAGAATTCTTATAATGGAACTTTGTCCATTTATATATATCACAATGATGAATTTTTAGTCAATCATGAGGGTATGATGAAACCTGATATGTTGGGTAGCTTAGCCATGAGGATATGATAAAGCATCATTTTTTCAAGTGTATTAGTTGACTGAGATATCATAGATGCTATATTATAAATGCTACATTGTAGGTGTCATCTATGTTGTAGCATCCCTATTAATGCATCTGAACTAGCTGCTACATTGTAGATGCTACATTGCATCTACTATATCGTAGATGTTATAACTTAGTTGCATTGGTGCATCCTTATTGATGCATCCACATCAACATAATGAGTTAATGCATTCTCATTGATGTGGTGTCTATATTTGCCTATAAATATTGGAGCACCCCTTGTGTATATGACACCATTTTGTCAATAGTGTAAACGAACTCCTACAGTTTTCTCTTGTAATCTTAGCAAACAGTAAATGAGTGCCTGTAGCATGGATTTGAGTCAATTGTATGACATCTTATTTGAGTAGCATTGTACTTGTACAAATTCCATAAATAATAAGAAGATTGAGATTGATTCATATTCATTGCAACAGATTTACTTTTAATGCAAATTTACTTTCTATGTACTTAGTTAATATTTCCATTTTCATGTGCATTAATCAATCTGTGGAATAAGTGTGACTAGTTTTGAGCATAAACATGTATTTTCTTGGTAATCATAGTAATGTTATTGCTTGCTTTGCCTACTAACATAACACTTGGTAATCCCAGCAGTGGGTATGTGAGTTCAAGATGTGTAAAACAAGCTGGTAACAGATACTCATCACCCTTATGATAGTTTTAGATCTAATTTTATTATTAATTAGATTAAATAATTAATTTGTATGTTATTATTTAATTAGTTTAAGGCCCCAACGATATCAATAATCATATGTCTCACTTTGGACTAAACCATATGTGATAAAGCTACCATTAGTATAAGTAAGAAGATAATGACTTGTGATTAATGCTTAATAATCTAGATACCACACTATTTTTATCAATGGAATTTGACTGGATTGCGTGTGAATGCTTGCAATTCATATGATTAGGCATAGGGAATACCTGCTGCTCATCACCTATAAATCCTTAGCATAAAATGAGTTAACCACTTGAGCTACTTCTCATTTATACATAACCAAAACTATGACTATATGTGATGAGCAGTGGAGTAGTCCAACACCAAACCATACGAGATACAAGTGTTCATGCATAGCCTAATCAAATTCCATCAATAAGGCAATGTGGTTATGCTAGTAATTGGTTAAAGTTCAGGATTGTTATCTTCTCACATGGAGCTAGTATAATATATGCATATGGTTTAGCTCTTAGTGAGGTGTATGATATATTGATGTTGGTAGGCCATAACTCCTAGTTATGATGGTAAAGTGAGAAAATGATTCTAAGTCTCCAAGGAAAATGATAAAATAATCTACTCTATCCTAGAGCAATGAGAATTCATTCCTAGCTTGTCATACATGCCTTCAACTCATGCAACTATTACTAGAATTACCAAGTGAGTTCACTACTAAGTGAATCAAGTTAAACCACTACTAGGTTACCAAACAATTACACTTCATGCTCAAAATTAGTCATACTCATTTCGCTTTACTATGAATAAGAAAAGTAAAGTACTTAGAAATGTAAATGATTAAACTAGAAAAATAGTAAGAATTATGCTAAGTAAAATAATAAAGCTAAGTGGATGTTGCAATGATGGAAAGCAATCTCGATCTTTATTTCCATCATGAACTATGCCCAAGTACGCTTCACTAGAATAAAGACTCTAAATAACTTTTCAACATCACATCGCGAGCATTCACTCTATCATTGAACTACAAAAACAAACTACATGAGTTTACCTATGGTTGGAATGAAAAGTTATTTAGGTTGTGCACGTAAGTATCATATTTAGACGCCTGCATGTGTCTGCGATATCAAATATTTAACATCATAGCTTGTGCCCTGATATCATGGATTCAATATGACAACTCTAATATAAAATGTCTAATATCATAGCTAGTAAAAAACTCAATTTATCATACCCCCATGACTGACTAAAAACTTGTCCTCAAATTAAAACAAAATGAGGATAGAGTTCCTTACAAAATTTGGAGGTAGATTTACATGACACTAACTACTATATACATGACTCTTCGAATGTCGTAGTGGTGTTTTACAAAATAATTACATAGCACATGACATGATAATTCTTTAAAAAAAAAACAAAATTTGGTGAAGCTCGATGTAGTCTAGGTAGTTCGTGGTGGCAATGGCTCTTCCATAGGTTACTTCTCCTTGTCACTAGCCTTCTAGAACACGTATCAATTCAGGAGCACCTAAAGCTTTTCCTCCTCCATTCTTGGATCATGTATCATCCATGCTACTTGTGCAATGTGTGATGGAGTGGGTACATCTCATGGGCATGGTAGCTGCAAAAAAATTTGATTAGCCTTAACATACCAAGTTGCAAACTACCTCCTCCCCTCTTTAAATGCTCTGGCCTTTTCATGTAATTCATGATAATCACTCAACCTTCTAGCCAAGTTTGCTACTACAACTTTCTGCCCTTGGTAGCCAGCCTTCACAGCTTTTAATTCAAAGTTTGCCACTTGAAGCTTCTATAAAGTATCTTTGTGATCCACAAACTCTTTCTCATATAAGGCATAGGTGGCTGCAACTTGTTGTTCTAGTTCATTTCTAGGCCTACTTGTTATTAACTTGGCCAAGTTAGTATAACGAAGGTTAGCTAACCCCATGTACTCTTTTAAGTCCTCGATCTGCAGGTCTTTATTTTTCACTTCTACCTTGTGAACATGGGTGTAACTGTCCAAGATGGGTTGCCAGTCAAGATTTTGTACTAAAATGGAGCTAATTCTAGCTTTTTCCATCTAGATCTCTTTCTCATTGATATAGTAGTACATGCCCACCTGATCATAGAAGTGTTCCTTGAACCTTTTGTGTTTCTTTTCGTTGTTCTACCACACACTAATTTCAATAGCTGACTTTTGTTGGATGGTGCATACCTCCTCCATTAAGAGGCTTCTATTTTCTCTTGCGAGGTAGCCCATGTTTTGGTTGACCCTCACCAATTATTTCCTTAACTGCTGCATGCTCTTTTTCAAGATTTTCTTCTACTTTTTCATAGTGGTCAACCTCATATTATTAGCAACAAGTTGTTTATTTTCTTCTTGGACTATGATAAGTACCTTAGCATGTGCATACATTTGTGATTCTACTATGGAGGCATTCCATTTTGCTTTTTCCTTCTCTATTGTCATTTATTTATTTTGCTCAATCATGTGGTTCATTTGTTCAGCTCTAAACTACTCCACTTGGTCAAGTGTAATGAATTGAGTTGGATCTCTTTGTTCAGCTCTCAAGGTTACGAGCTCTTCTTTTAATTCCAGAATTTCATTCTCTACATGCTCTACCCTTGTCTCTACCATAATCAGTTTTCCTTTAATAGCAATGAGCTCAGACTATACTATAGTGACATCACTTGGGATGTTGAAAAGTGTTCTCATTACTTGCCCAGCCTGTAGTAGTCTATTGAGCACATCCTCATGGTTAGTAGGAGTCATTGAGGTTTTGGCTAACATTTGAGCATCTCTAGCTCTAGTTAGACCTATCGGTGGCACAATAAGTATGTTGAAAGATTCTTTGATGTGATCAGTGATCACCTTTGCTACTCCCACTACATCTTGGTGTTGCATTACCACCACTATGGCTCCCTCTTTAGTCTCTAGCACCACTTGAAACGATGCAGTGTTCCCAGAGATTTTCCATGACCATTCGACCTCTCCTCCTAACTATAGTAAAATCTATCCACTTGTTGGATCTATTAAAACTATGGGCTGGATGTCATTGTGAATAACTTTGTAAAGGTTGGCCTCCTCCCTTGTTCCCTAAATAATGATTTCTACAATTTGTTGCAGATGACTCATCAATGATTTATACTTTTGCAGCGACAGTGATGAAACTTACTATTGTTGTTGTTGTTGCTCTTGCTCTTATTCTTATTTCTCTTTACCCTGATCCTTTCTAGGTGATGCTGGTTTAAGTAATTCAGCATATGAATCATTTTGGGATCTCTTGGGAACATCATTGGGATTTTGGCTCGCTTGCATAGCTTCCTGATAAGGTAAGCAAATGAAAGTGGTGGCTTTCATGCCTTCATTTCTTCAAACTACCTCTAAATCTTCATAAAGTAAAGTTGTGCAATACTGACGTTGTATTTTTCCATTAGGATCTCACTTCACCTAGCCACATAGTTGGATAGCCTATTCAATCCTTTGGTCGAGAATAAGTGATAAGTGCTAATTTTGAAATAGAATCACTCCTCCAGAGTTAGCTCACTATATCCCTTATCTTCATTGCCATATGCCCATTTTAGCCATAATTTCTTGGTTTCAGCATTCACTCTTGTAGATAGATGTGCTATTTTTGTCCCTTCATTTGGTATGTTTAGAGCTTCTATTATTGCCTTAACTGAGTATGAGATAGAGATTCCTCCATTGTTGACTATGATTACCTTCTTTGTTATGCCAAAACTGATAGGTTTCTCCAAGGTACCATTCACCACTATCATATAGGATAGGCCATAGTGGTGAAGCCTTAAGTTGTGTCTTTACTGCTTCTAGAATAAATTCCATAAATGAACCAAAGTTCATTTCTACAATGATAGTGGTCAAAATTGACCTCTCTTGAATATCTTGGAGGTAGTCTTGTGACAACATGAGGCATTGTCCTTGCACTTGCAGTTCCTCTACCTCTCTTTGAACTGATTATTTTGTAGCAAGAGTTTCTTGATTGATACTGAATGATTGAGCTTCCTACTCGTGTTCTACTTCTTGTCCTATGGTTTGGCCTCTACCTTGACCTCTTGGTTGTTTACTTGTGCCTTATGAGGGTCCTCCTTATGCTTCTTGAGGGTAATCATTCAAGGGTTTGGAATTACTAAGGTATTCTCATATATTGTTAACAATCCCATACCTTACTCATACCCTTAGTTATGTTAACTCCTTAGTTTATTATGATTGTAAAGTTAGAATAAATTCAAAAAGTTTCCCCATAAGTGTTGATTTTTTTATAACGCTTCATAAGTATCTATTTTGTTCATATTTGTGACTTGTAATGATGATTATGGTTCTGTAAGAGTCATTATTTAAGTGTTTTGGTATTAATATGATTGATTTTTCATTAAAAATTTTGAGTTTCTTTTCATACTTACCCTTAAAAATACTTTCTGGGCATTAGGATTTTTCAAAAAAACAACTCAAATTTTCCTCACTAGCATCCCCCATGACTAATATGAGCACTCCATGATCAAATAGATTTGAATCATGAAAATCAAAGTAGTAATGTGCAAGATATGGTTGATGAAAGCTAGGAGGTCAAAGCTTAATTCATATAAGAAAATTTGAAAAATTTCCCTTGCTTCAAATGAGAAAGGATGAAAATTTTGGCTAAGTGTCCACCTATATATAGGTTTTATGTGACCTGATATCGGGGGTCTAATATCAAGGCCCAAAAATTATCAGTTCCCATTAAATTCTAAAGATCAAAATTGATTCTCAGTGAATGTTAGAAAGGTTTAAAGTAGAATTAAAGGGTCTTGGATGATAGATGATGCATTTTTCATAAGATAGTATGTAAAGAAGGAATCTTGAGCTATGAAAGTTCATAAGATGAATAAGAAGGGTAATGAATCCATGTTGTCAGAACAAATGATTTGAATGATACAATAAATTTTTGCTAACGTGGGAAGGCTCGAGATAATGTGGAATCGCTTGGCGAGAATAGGATACAATAATTATACAAGTGGGTCCTCCCCAAAGCAAGCTCCAACCCTTAATGCCCTTGTATAACCACACCTAAAAGTGTCCTTAGGCACTTAAGACATACCTATTTAGCAAAACACACATGTTAGTACTACCAAATTGAGAAAATAACTCTATGTTACACAAAACCACAAGTTATGACTATCCTTATAATGAGATGAGATGGACTTTGAAGGAATTGCAAAATCGGGAGGTGAGGTATCTTACCATAGGCATAATGAATTTTTGTGTTTTATTAGTCATTAAAGTAATCATCAACCTTTCTATCCAAGATTGAAACCAAGTCTACACCACATTCTAGTGACATTGCATCATTTCATCTCTTGGAGTTATAACTGTAAGACTACCATAGTTGCAAGAAGCATTATCACTTGGTGTATTGTCCAAGGGAGGAGTTTGTTCATGGCACTTTTTCTTTATTATTTTGTTTAGATTTCTAAGAAGCTACCTACCTTAAGGCATGGGTAAGATGTCTTTCCAGTGGAATCCCTAGAAATTTATTCTATGCTCTTTTATTTTTATCTATGTCAACCTTTTAAGGTAGCACTTATTTTACTCTTACTCACATTTTTCATTAGACCTACAAGGATATAATACAACCTTAGCAACATGATAAAACTCACAAAAGTAATCCAAGAAAATCCACAAATCCCCTTGATGTCACACCGTTTACATTCTCACTTGGTTCTTCATTTTTTAGTCCAAGCAAAATGATCACAGGTTTATTCTTAGTTGTATGATGGAAAAGAATATCATTATGGCCATGGTAAGAACCTCTTATTAATGGAATGGATGATGTGGACTCATTGTTAAATTATCAGCCCTTATGACTTGATATCATAGAGAAATCTTCACCTTATTGGACTACATCTTGCCTTTATTCTTAATGCGTCTCATTAATAATAAAAAATTATCTAAAAAGGACATAGAAACAAAGTATGAAAAAGACAATATGAAAAAGGTGTAAAGAATGAAAAATATCAAAAAATGAAAAATGTTAAAGAATTGAAAGATGTTAAAGAATATCAAAAATTTAAGAAATGGAAAATGTGAAAGAATAAAGATGTCAAAGAATGTGAAAGATATAAAAGGATGCGAAAAATTGTACCAAGAAATAGGAAAAGTAAGAAGAATTGTAAAATAAAAAATATGAAAAATCACTTATGAATTCTAAAATCAAGGTAAGTATCTCCCCCATGACTAAACTCATGGGTGAGTGTTCGAAAATTGCTTCCTGGGTCTCCTAAATCATAAACTTTAGGTGATTTACTTATCATCTTTATTGATTTAAATTTTTTATTATTATCTCATATGATCTTGATGGTAGTTGAGTTTTGATAATCTAAGTCCTTAGTTTCTTTTCCTATTGATGTGTGATTATGATTTATTAATTTTT
This sequence comes from Gnetum montanum, assembly GCA_015680685.1. Lineage (NCBI taxonomy): Eukaryota > Viridiplantae > Streptophyta > Gnetopsida > Gnetales > Gnetaceae > Gnetum > Gnetum montanum. The sequence goes on from MNCI01009773.1 coordinate 379,373, forward strand.
TTGGATTCTTAATTGGAGTCATTTTTGTAGAATGGGAATTAATAAATGAGTTAGATTGTTCCATGCATATTTTGGGTGGCTGAAGGTTCTTAGTTGTTGGCCACATGGTGTCTTTTGATTTGGTGGCCCCTACTCTTTCTTTTGCACACACTTATTTTTCACTATGATTGTGGACTGGTATGGTAACTGTGTTGATGTTCTGAATGATTGGTTCACAACTGCACTCTTTTCTTTTAGTAGTAATGCATGGGGTTTGCTGCATATGTATGGCTCTATGCTTATCCTCCTTTGAGATCTCAATAGATAAATGTTCGATGCTTAGCTTAGCATTAATTGTGCTAAGCCATGCTCTCCCCATTATAATTGGAAATCCCTTATCAGTGTCTTTTACATCAATTACCATAAAGTCTGTCAAATAAGGCCACCCATTGATAGTGGTTACTACATCCTCAATTTGTCCCAAGGGAATGGCAATAGATTGATCTGCAAGCTCCAACATGATATTACATTCCTTCAATGGTGGAAGGTTCCATGCTTGATATGTTTCATAAGAGATCAAATTCACCTTGCAAACTGAGTCTAATAGAGCTTTGCATGGAAAATTTCCAACGACTCATAAATAAATCAAGGAAACTTCTAGATTAATTCTCTACTTAGGGAGTGACCCTGCCTTAATCCATTTTGTGACTATTTTAGTGAGCATGATAGTCTACATTTTTTTTATTGAACAATGTCAAAAGCTTATTGTTGGTAGGTGGATCTGATGTAGGAGAACTTGGTCTCGATGAAGTTCAAACTCTACTAGCCTTTTCTGGACTTGTCCTATAGACAGGACATTTCTTTGTCTGGCCCTTAGTGTTGCTGGTAGGATCCTCTACTTGTATGTTCACTGCCTTTGCAACTCTCCTCTATTGTAATTGTGACAACAATTCCCCTAGCATAACGAGTGGTGGCCCTAATGGCAAAGGATTAGAAGGGAAATTTGATGGACCAACTACTGGCAAATGTGCATGAGGACTTTGATCGATCCTTGGAGTAGTGGATTTGTAGTATTCTAGTGGATAATAAGGAGAATAAGTTTGAACGAATCTATTTCCTGGAGACATTGGATGCTAAATGTAATATCCATAAGGGTCTGGTTGCTTGTATGAATATTATTGCCTTGGTGGTGGCATTACCCATGTCTGCAGTTGTTGCCACTACTACTGATATTGCTCTTGTAGTTTAGGATAAGCTCCACTTGGATAATATGTCAACTGGAAGGTTTGCCTAATATTACCTTGAGGATAAGGTAGCCTTCTGGGCATCTACTTTTGACGAAGCTTTGATTGAGTGCATATACCCTAGATTCTTGCAAGTGGGCCATAACAGGACAACATCCCTTAGGATGTTCATAATGGAACACATTGCATCCTTCCTCTTCCTTTAAACTGGAGTCAGTATACCCTTCAATGGTAGAAACTTTTCCTTTGTTCTTATAACTTTCTTGTCCATTGGCTATTTTCTTCTCCCTTTTCTTACCCCTGTTAAGTGCTTATTCAACCTTTTCTTCCAAAAACTTTAGGGTTGTAGCAAACTTCTCATCCATTGAATCCTAGAATTTTTCTACTTTAGTTGCTATATCATTAACTGATTTCTAAATAGGTAGAGTCGTCTTTTGGATGACATCTTTAAAGGTTTCATCCTCTTGCTTATCACATAGTTGCACATCTTTCTTCCTAATCGATGGATCTCTATTATATTCTTTAGTTGACTCTCTCTTCTTAAGTTCTCCTTCCTTGTTTGCTACTCGATCAATTAGTCTTTGAATGTGATGAGCTGTTAGTTCTAATAATCTTCCTTGAGCATAAACCACAAGAGTTTCTTTGCTTTTTCTCTACAACCCATCTACAATATGTCTAAGTTGTTCCCTTGGTGAAAATTCATGGCCTAGGCATCTGTGCAACAGTGAATAGTATCTATCCATTGCTGCATCGAGGGTCTCATGAGTCCCTTGCTTCCATCCCTGGATTTGTTTTCTTAGGTTGGACACTTGTGAATAAGTTTGATATTTGTCATTAAAGAGTTCGAGCATGGTACTTCAACATTTGATTGATTCAGGTTCCAATGACTTGTACCAGCTCTCTACTTCCTTTACAAGTGTTCTGGAAAATAGAATTAACTTTTGCCTATCACTTTTGCTATTTTGTAGGGCACAGACATTGTGGAAAGCTTGAAGGTGATGTTGTGGATTAGCATTGTAGCCACCTTCAAATCTTGACATGTTGTTCATGTTGAGCCATTTGATTTGGCTATCCCTCACATGCCTGGTTGGGATGTGAACAACTTCCTAAATGTTAATCATACTGTGAGTTGCCATTAGGGGTTTATTATCTTGATCAAGTTTGTGTGCTCCATTGAAGTAGTACCCCCTTCTATGCTCATGCCTTTCCTGATCCTCTCTTCAATCCTAGTGTCTTCTTTATTCGTATTCTTTATCTTCTTACTCATAATGTCTTGAATGTTGGTCATAATGACCATGAGTCCTCCCCTCTTCCTTGTCATAATCTCTATGCCTTGGCCACCTCCTATTAGAATCCTTTTATGATCGTGAGGATGAGGATGAGTCAGTAGGAGAACGGTGTTGGCTTATTCTCCTTTCATAACTCCTGTATTCATCTTTGTGGGATCCTACAAATACCCTTGGCCTTAAGTTCTACTTATATCTTGAGTTGATTACCCTCCTCTTAGGTGTCTTTGCTAGGGTAGACTGCATTTGAACTTTAATAGGTTCTTCTAGTTTAATGATAGGTGTTTTTGAAGGCTCTTCATAATTTTGGTGGAGTTGTTCTACGGTGAATTTATAAGCATCAAGTTCCTCCAAGACAACATAAGTGTTGACCTGCTTCCTTTTGTTATGTACATGTTTGATTTCCATGGTAGCATCTCTCCTCATCTACTCCTTTATGGGTTTATAGGGCCTAATCATGTGCTTAGTCACATAATACCCTTCCTGGATTTGGTTCAGATTCATTCCCCTTAAGGCAGCTTGAAGCATGGTGAATGTTGCACGTTCTGGAGACATGACAATGTTGCCTTGTATGTCTCTCCACCTCATTTAACTTCTTGATGGAATATGAAAGTAAAACTTGGATGATAAGGATCAACGTGAGCATAAGTGATTCTTGTTTGCATTGGCATACCCCAATCTTCTTCATTCCTGATTCTATCATTGCTCCTCCTTGTCTCTTTGGTAGGTGGTGATGTATATTTGTTTGAGTTCATGTTTGCAATAACTTGTTTGGGGTTACTAAAAAATTAAGATTTTGACTTTGGGTTTCTAATACAATGAACTTTAGAGAATTAATTACTATGATACATTGACTTGTCCTCGGCAACGACACCAATGATAAACAGTGACTATAAGAGATACAAGTGTTTATGCATAGCGCAATCAAACTCCATGGACAAGGCAATGTGGTTATGCTAGTAATTGGTTAAAGTTTGGGATTGTTGTCTTCCATGTGAAGCTAGTATAATTTGTGTATGGTTTATCTCTAAGTGAGTTGTATGATATATTGATGTTGGTAGGCCATAACTCCTAACTATGATTGTAAAGCGAGAAAATGATTCTAAGTTTAAGGAAAATGATAAAATAATCAACTCTATCCTAGAGCAATGAGGATCCATTCTTAGCTTGTTGTACATGCCTTGGGCTCATGTAATCGTTGCTAGGATTAAAGTACTTAGAAATGTAAATGATTAAACTAGGAAAATAGTAAGAATTATGCTAAGTAAAACAATAAAGCTAAGTCAATGCTACAATGATGGAAAGAAATTTTGATCTTTATTTCTGTCATGAACTGTGCCCAAGTACACTTCACTCGAATAAACACTTTGAACAACCATTCAACATCACACTCCAAGCATTCACACTCGAATTGTAAGAGTTTACCTACGATTGGAATGAAAAGTTGTTTAGACCATGCACCTAAGTGTCATATTTATAGGCCTACATGTGTCCATGATATCAGATATCTAACATTGTAGCTTGTGCCCTAATATTGGGGATCCGATATCGGATGCTTGATATCATAGCTAATAAAAAACTCAATTTATCAATATGTATCTATAATCTACACAACAAACATAAAGCTTTGTCACAAGTACCGTAATGTTACATAATCATAATTTTTATGTTATTATTTAATTAGTTTAAGGTGCCAAAAACATCAATAATCATATGCCTCACTCTAGACTAAACCATACGTGATAAAGCTACCATTAGTCTACATACAAAGACAATGACTTGTGATTAATGCTTAACAATCTAGATACCACACTAGTTTTATCCACAAAATTTGATTAAATTGCATGTGAATGTTTGTGATTCATATGATTAGGCATAGGGGATACCCATTGCTCATCACCTATAAATCCTTATTATAAAATGAGTTAACCACTTGAGCTACTTTTCATTTATACATTGATGAGTTGCGATATCGGGGCCGCAATATCGCATCTGTGATATCATGTACATGATATCAAAGACTGTTAAGCGATATCGAACATCCGATATTGGGGCCTGTCTTGTCACTTATAAATAAGAGGCGGGCAAACTTGGTTTGGTAATAGTTAGTTCATTAATCTTAGTCTCTTACCCGAACTCTTGCCTTTTTCCCTTCTCAAAGTTAAAATTATTTCTGAGTACCTGTAGTAGGAGTCATAAAGTGAATGGATCTTTATTCGAGCATTGTGTACCTAAGCACACCTTGTGGCCAAAAATAAAAATGAACTTTGTGATAAACCTTGTAGTATTCAGAATTGCTTATCTAATGTTATTTACAGTTATTGAATGCTTCCCTAAGTTAATTAATGTTCTCTCTTTCTCACACCTTGTTAACTCTCCCAAGTAAACACACTCAGTATGACCACTTCGAGCATGCGTGGAACACTTGGTAACCCAGTAACAATTAGCGTTTGGTAATCCTAGTAGTGTTGCACTAGTTTAGGATGTGTACGGTAAATGGGAATGAATGCTGGTATTAGGATTAGTTAGAGCATAGTCGATTAGTTAAATTAAATTGGTTACTTAATTAGTTCACTTCTCCCTTTGTAGCACTAGGACATAAAACATAAAAATATATAAAAATCATATACCTCAAGTTTATTTAACCATACAATCACATTATACAAATAAGCTTGGGAAGACAACAATTGACCAACCCGTCTAGGTTCTGTAAAGGCGCATAAGCACTTAGCCCTTGGAATTCAACTGGATTGTGCATGTACACTCGTATTCATATGGTTGAGCATAGGGATATCTTGCTGCTCATCATTGGCACCATTGCCGAGGACTTTGTTAATTGTGTGCTAGCTAGAACTTAGGAAATCTTCACATCGTTGGAACAAACCCTTAGGGTTGGTTATCTTACAATTAGTGAAATGAAAAGTATTGCACACTGAATAGACAATTATGTCTCCTTCTTCTTACGAGAGTGCTTCATCGCCTAGGTCTGATACAAGGAACATCAGAGGCATAGTACACATGATAATCCACTAGTCCCTCAACAGTTTTGCATGTTATACGTTCATCCTGATAAGTATATACCAAACTTTACCTTTATCCTCCACTAGGATGAACAATTGTGTTGGCATGATTTAGAAGGTGCATAATGTTACCTTTTGATCGCTCAGTCCCAGGCATGCTTTTTCGTGATCTCACACAAATTGGTATGTAGCACTTACAGGTAGAGTATGTTGTGCATGATCATGACTCAAGAGAGTATTGACCCACGAAGGCACAATGACAAAGGGATCTACAATAAGAGAGACAACATGAATCCATGAAGGGGAAGTTGTCTGAGAATGTCTTGTATGTCATAAGTGAAAATGAGGGTGGTGAACCTACCTCAGGAAGTCTCCCACATAATGATGTTCCTCCCGTTGACTTCAGTCAAGGGGTTGTGTACCAAAATCTTCACTCAACTATCCATAACCCGGATTTTGGTACCAATAGACATAAAGTGTCTAAAAAAGGAACACGAACACATGACAAAGATGGACATTCCTATCATAACCATGATCGAGGTCGTGACCATCGAAGAGAAAGAAGCAAGCACAATCATGGTGACGGTCCTCCTTCTTCTTCAACTTCATCATCTCCTTCACCCTCTCCTTTAGGATCTGGATGCAGTTGCAAGGAAAAAGACCTAAGGATAATGGTAAGAAAAACAGGAATCATAGACAAAGAAATTGAGAAAGGGGATGAGGGGATTGTAGAGAAACTCATCATGAGAGAAGGAAGAGTAGGGAACAACATAGGCATCATAGACGCCATAGATAGTACGATCACAATGAACCCCTACTCACTACACAAAGTATGCTAGATATAACTAAGGCTGTTAGAATCCCAACAAGGCACCAAAAAAGATAGTAGGATCAAAAGATTGGACATGAACAATATCCCATGATTTGAAGGGGGATACAACACTGATCCTCAAAATCATTTGCAAGAATTTAATGATGCATGTACCTTGCAAAACATAGAAAACGAGTGGCAAAAACTTAAGTTATTTCCACAAACACTAATCAAGGAAGCAGAAAGTTGGTACTAGTCCTTAGAACCAGAATCCATTCATTAATGGAGTACCATGTTAGAACTGTTCAACGATAAGTATCAGATGTACTCACGGGTGTCCAACCTGTGAAAGCAGATCCAAGGATGGAAACAAGGAGGACATGAACCCTTGGATGCTGCCATGGGCTGATATTATGCACTATTACATCGTTTCCTAGGCCATGGTTACTCGCAAAGGGAACAACTACACCATCTCATAGATGGGATTAGGCACGAAACACGAAGAACCCTTGGGACTTATGTCCAAGGAAGGCTATCTATGCTTAGGGTCCATCAAGTACAAGGATTTTTGGAGCAAGTTGCTAAAGAAGAAGGTGAGTTAAGGAAAAGAGAGAGTGCGGAAAAATATGACAAAGATCCTTCCCTCCAAAAGAAGGGAGTTAGATTTTGTGAGGATGAAGAAGAGTCACCACTTGAAGAGATGGTGAATAGGAAAACTTTGCCTATTCAAAAACTTGCATCAGAAGTATCGGCAAAGGTGGACCAAATATGGGACTCCATAGATAATAGATTTCAAACAGTTCTCAAAATAGTAAAGGAGTCTAGAGAGGAAGGTAGTGATTGAGAAAGGAGAAAAAGGAAACAAGCTGAATATGCACGTAACAAAGGTAAGGGCAAAGTTTCCATCATCGAAGAGGTTGTGGATTCAGATACAGACAATGACGATGGATGTGAGATATGCCAATATGACCATCCTAAGAGATGTTGCCCTATAATCTCACATCTATAGGAGTTTGGGGTGTATGCACTCAACCCATGATTAAACAAAAGGCAAACACCCTGAAGGTTACCTTATCCCTAAGGTAACCCAAGGTAGTTCCACCAACCCTTGATGTATTATCCAAGTGGAACTCCACCATAACCAAATGAGCAGCATCAACAATGGCAACACCCACAATCATGGGGAATGCCACCACCACATCAACAATACTCTTACCGTCAATCTAACCCGTATGGATACTACGTGCAGCAACCAATCTCTCCATGTGACTCTCCTAGTCACATTGCTCCCCAACCTCACTACCAAACACATAAGTATTACAAAACTCCTTCTCCTAAGGGAGATGTTCCACAAACATACTATCCTTCTCATCCGGCTACATCTCTTCCACCCTTAACTCCATTATCACTTGATCCAACCATGCAGGGTGAGCTCCCTGCCCAGCCGCAGCAATGTAATGCTACAAGGGCTGTTAATTCTCACCCTACTGTTGATTCAAATAATCATACAAAGAAGAGATCTTTCTTTAGAACCAACAGTCCAACCAAGTCCTTATAGTCACAAGCGTCTAATTGTCCAAATGCCTCACTATCATACGAAACTTCAAAACTCCCTTCAAACCAAAGGCCACATGCCATTACTGATTGGATTAAGGCTGGCCATCTTCCTAGGAAATTCTCTGATCTTGGGAGTCCTCTTATATATTTACAAATCATTGGGAATGAGTCATGCAAAGCTCTTTTGGATTCAAGTTTTGGTGTCACCTTAATCTCTCAAGAAATATACAAAGCCTAGAACCTACCTCCACTAAAAAAGAGTAACGTTCATTTAGAGCTGGCTGACCAGTCCATCACTATCCCATTAGGACTAGTGGAGGACATTGTTACCACTGTTTGTGGATGGTCGTATCCAGTCAACTTCCTAGTGATTCAAGTTAACAACTATAAGGGGGACTTCCCAATCATAATGGAAAGAGCATGGCTAAGCACAATTGACACACACCTAGGAATACGTGATCTTTCCCTAGAGATATCAAAGGAAAATACGTTTGGAAAGATCAAGAAGAAGAAAGTTCTGTGCATTGCATACAGTGACACAAGGTGTAGTTGTGTGTAGAAGTCCTGGTTTGTACAATGTTTAACATTGCTTGCATGCAACTAGTGTGCACAAGTAACTAACATACAAAGATGTTTGTATGCAGCAACCACAAGAAAGGAAGGCACCCAGTGGCCGACAGTTGACTAAGAGAGCAACTCAACTATATGCATGGAACCAATTGAGGGTTTGACTTGTGCTTACATCGATAGCATAGACACATTAGAACAAGTCCATCGCCAACTTCCAAGCCTTGACATTGAAAATATCAACTGGGGAAAGTTGTAAATCCCTAACAACTTTAATCAAGAGCCCCTGGAGTTAAAATCATTGCCCACCGGTATGGAGTACACATTTCTCAAAAATGGAAAATCGGTAATTATTAATGCTAGGCTTGCTCTGCAACAAAAAGAGAGACTACTAAAAATGGTGAAAAAATGGTTGAAAGACTTCGCTTGGTCATATCTCAAATTAACTGGAATAGACCCTAGGATATGCCAGCATAGGATTTACACTGACCCCTCCATGAAGCCTCGATGACAACCATAGAGGTGATTGAACCCAAAGCTGAAGCAAGTGGTTAAAGAAGAAATTGAACAACTTCTAAAAGCTGGGTTCAGCTACCCCATTGCTGATAGTGAATGGGTTAGTCCATTGGTTATTGTGCCCAAAAAGGGAGGTAAATGGAGGGTGTGTATAGACTTTAGGCTACTAAACATGGCAACATTCAAAGACCACTTTCCGTTGCCATTCGTCGACCAGGTCTTAGACACCATTGTAGGGCATTGCTACTATAGTTTTTTGAATAGATACAATGGATACAACCAAATCCAAATAGCACCAAAAGACCAAGCCAAGACCACATTCACAAGTCCTTGGGGGACATTTGCATACAAACAGATGTCGTCTGGCTTGTGCAATGCTCCTACAACATTTCAAAGTTTGGTTCTAAGTATATTCCAACAACAAATAGGAAATGGTGTGGAGGTCTTCATGGATGACTTCTCCACCTATGGAGTGAACTTTGATCAAGCCTTGGACCAATTAGAGCAAGTACTAAAGCGGTGTGTTGAAACCAATTTAAGGCTCAACTGGCAAAAAAGCCATTTAATGGTCTAAGAAGGTGTAGTTGTATGGCATAAGATTTCACAAACAGGGATAGAGGTAGACCCCAAAAAGATTAAAGTCATCCAAGGAATCACACGCCAACCTAAAACTATAAAATACATCCAATCATTTCTTGGACACATTAGCTATTATAGAAGATTCATAGAGAACTTTCAAGCGTTGCAAAACCATTGGTTGAACTAACGAAAAGGGATGTACCTTTCGAATGGACCAGAGAATGTGAGTTAGCTTTTCAAACTTTAAATCAAAATCTTGTAGAAACACCTATTCTACAAGCTCCTGATTGGTCCAGACCATTCCACATCATGACTGACACATCCAACTATGCTTTAGGAGTTGTACTTACATAGTTAGATGACAAAAAATGTCCTTATTACATCCACTGTGCAAGTAGGAATATTGCTGGTGCACAACTCAACTACACCACAATGGAAAAGGAATTAATGGTTGTGGTGTTTGCACTAGATAATTCTAGGCACTATGTATTTGTCTATAAGTTATTTGTACACACAGACCATAGTGTAATTCAGTTCTTGCTGAATAAACCAATGGTGAGCCCTCGCATCATACGATGGCTCGTAATCTTACAAGAGTTTGATCTTACGATAATAGATTGTAAAGGCACCAAGAATGTTGTTGCTGATCATTTATCTTGGTTAAGATGGGACAACAAAGAGGATGAATATTTGCTTTCTGATTACTTTCATGATGAATACCTCTTTGTAGGTGTAGTAAATAATCAATTAACCATGGAAATAAATTGGTATAGTAGCATTCTTACCTATCTCCTTACACAAGAAACACCACAAGAGTTGGACGCTAAAAAGAAACAATAGTTTCTTCACCGAGCCAAGTATTTTATGGAAATCAATTGACAACTTTATAAAGTATGTCCTGATGGCTTGGTTCGATGGTGTGTTCTCGATATAGATCAATTAAGAGTTCTCCAATATGCACATGAAGGCCCTTATGGGGATCATTACGCTGGGAGACGAACAACCATTAAAATCTTGCTTGTAGGATATTATTGGCCTACATTGTTCAGAGATGCTCATCATTTTGTCCAATCTTGTGAGTGTTGCCAATGTGATGGGGGAATGACTGCTAGGATGGAGGGTCCACAACAATGGATTCAACCTTTAGATCTTCGACATATGGGGAATTAATTTTATGGGGCCTATTACACCAATGTTCAATGGAAAAGCCTACATTGTTGTTGCCATTGACTATTTCACAAAATGGATAGAAGTAGTTGCTGTTACAGATTGTACGTAGTCTACCGCTACATGATTTGTTCAACAACAAATCGTTAACAAGTTTGGCATGCCTCATACACTTATTTTTTACAATGGCACACATTTTACAGGTGCGACTTTTCAAAAATTGATGCAACACTTAGGAGTTGAACACAAGCTGACTACACCATACGACCCTCAAGTGAATGGTCAGGCTGAAGTAACCAATAGGGAGATTACAAAAATATTGATGAGAACCATTAGCAAATATAGGTGAGACTGGAGCACCAAACTAAACGATGCTCTTTGGGCATACTGCTTCATATGGAAACTCCTTATAGGCTACTCTCCCTATGAGTTAGTGTACGGAAAACTCCCAACACTTCTTATTCAAGTAGAACTCTGTACACTATCCATGGCATGTGACCTCAACCTTGACCTTAATCTAGCACAAAAAGAACGGTTAATGAACCTTAACCTACTAGATGAGAATCGATTAATCACCCTATCATCTAATGAATTGCACAAGGCTTTTAATAAACAATGTCATGACCTAAAAATTAGAAAAGTTAAGTACCAACCAGGAGATAAAGTTTTTTATTGGAACCCCACACACGTGTCACAATGCACTAAATTTCAAACNCTTTATTGGAACCCCACACACGTGTCACAATGCACTAAATTTCAAACACTGTGGGAAGGACCTTATATTATTCATGCAACTTTTTCTTTAGAGGCCATGATGATTTACAAACCTGAGAGCTTGGATAAGAAATTGTTGGTCAACATCCAACAAACCAAACCTTTCCATGAGCCTAGAATAGCCAATATCCATACTACCTTTGTTGGTGGACAACCCTACTCTCTATTTCGGATCTCCTCCCTCCAACTCAGTCATGGGGGAGATGACCACCAATGCTAACCATTCTAAGCCCTCAACTCTTTTTGTATTTTTGTTTTACACATTTTTGTTTTGCACATCTTTTCAATTTTACTTATTTTTGTTTTACACCATCATTCACATTCTTACTATTTCTTTGTTTGATTTACTTTCATTCGTCATATAATAAGTGCTCATGATGGTGGGTTGGACTATAATAATGTTGATTACTAATGTTTGGTTTTTACCTTTGATTTTCAATATTGATACTAAGATATGGTTCTTTTGATAAAATAGGCAATGAGTCCATGTTATCCATTCATCCATTCAACGTTGTGGTCTCCCTTGGATTTGGAACTGTATTGTCCCTTTTTCTAAATAAACTTATTAATGAATTGGTGACTTGGTATTCTTCAAACCAAGGAAGGATTCAATGGTTGAAAATGATGTGACTTCAAGGGGATTTGATGCATTTGTGCTGACTATTCTCTTGGGTACTTGGATGCTTTTCATGAGTCTTTTGCCATTCCTCTATTGACCAACTATCAGGAAGTTGAATAAATTTAAATAAGTCTTTGCATGGTGTGGTTCTCATGCAAAAAAAAAAAAACTAGTGGGAAATCAAAGCACACCCCTTAGACATAATAAAGAAACATGAGCTGCAAACATTGGTTATGGCACTAGAAAGACATGTTGCCCATGCCTGAAGGTTCCCTCTACCTAAAGCCCTTTCTCGCTTCCTCCTTTCCTATCTTTCTCTCCTTGGAATGGTAGTGACTTGATGGACGCATTCTTGTTACTTCATGAGGATGGGTTGGTCAAGTGTGTTAATGCGAGGTCACTGGATGTGGTTGGTGAGTCTGAACTTGGGATGAATTTTATTTAGTCACCTTAACCACATAATACACAAGGGACTTTACATAACCTTACTCTTGGGATTCCATTCCATTTCCTCCTCTCCTTCCATACTTCTTCCCATATTCCACCTCATTGCCGATTTATGATTAGTCTACGTCTTGGTTGATGCATTGTTAGTCTTCAGTAAATTCATGTGGGTAAGTTCTTAACCTTTGTTTCCATATGTCATTCCAAGAGCCTATGGACTCTTTGGTTTGTGGGTTTGTCAAGGCATAAAAGGCATGAGCCTGCTTTGGGGAGGACCCACTGGCATTCATTTTTGATGCAATTGTTAAGTTCTTTCCCTTAAACATTCTTTGCAATCAACCATTTCTTGTTTCATCCCCATCCATGACATTCATTTTATTGGCTTCACCACTGTTATTTCCCTCACCTTCATTGTTCCTTCAATATTTCCACCCTATCGCTACCGGAGGTTTGCTCTTAGTCATGGGGGCCCTATCACAAATTTTTCCCTTCAATCACCTATCTCACCCCTACACCTTGGGTAGTTATCAGTTAAAAACCTCTAACCCAGTATCTGCCATACCCACTACCTAGCCAATGCGCTTATATCGAGGCAAGGTATCAAGTGCATTATGGCTTATCTATCCTTGCTAATTCGTGACTGTGTTGTGTGTGTAGATGGCGATTACACAAACAATGGACTGGGATAGGAGGAGGCACTTGGGTTGGACTGGAGCTGGAGCATTTACGCAAGGAACAATTTTGGTCATGTGGCTATGGATGAACAATGGAGTGCACATTTCTGACATCGACAATAACGCACCTCATTGTCTTTTCTCTCTCTCTTTCTCTTCAAGTTGTCGGATGAGGGTTTGGATGTCATTTGTGTACAGTGTTCACCGCAAAGGGCATGAACACCAATGTTGTAATATGTTGTCGATCCGTTCACTGGGCACTTTGAGTCTGTTATTCCCTATCACTGTCAGTTCTCATTCAATCAATAATCCCATACCTTTCCAATATTTTGTAAGGAACTCAAGGACGAGTTTTCATTCAATTGTGGGGGTATGATGAGCCACGATATTGGACATCTGATATCGAGGCCTATCTTATCGCCTATAAATAAGAGGCGGGCGCACTTGGTTTGGCAATAGTTAGTTCATTAATCTTAGTCTCTTACCCGAACTCTTGCCTTTTTCCTTTCTCAGAGTTAAAATTATTTCTGAGTGCCTGTAGTTGGAGTCATAAAGTGAACGGATCTTTATTCGAGCATTGTGTACCTGAGCACACCTTGTGGCTAGAAATAAAAGTGAACTTTCTGATAAACCTTGCAGTATTCAGAATTGCTTATTTAATGTTATTTACAGTTATTGAATGCTTCCCTTAGTTAATTAATGTTCTCTCTCTCTCTCACCTTGTTAACTCTCCCGAGTAAGCACACTCAATATGACCACTTCGAGCATGCAAGGAACACTTGGTAACCCAGTAATGATTAGCGTTTGGTAACCCCAGTACTAGTGCACTGGTTCAAGATGTGTATGGTAAATGGGAACATATGTTGGTGTTAGGACTAGTTAGAGCGTAGTTGATTAGTTAAATTAAATTGGTTACTTGATTAGTTCACTTCTCCCTTTGTAGCACTAGGACATAAAACATAAAAATATATAAATATCATATACCTCAAGTTTATTTAACCATACAATCATGTTATACAAGTAAGCTTGGGAAGACAACAATTGACTAACTCGTGCGGGTTCTGTAAAGGCGCATAAGTACTTAGTCCTTGGAATTCGACCAAATTGTGTGTGTACGCTCATATTCATATGGTTGAGCGTAGGGATACCTCGACACTCATCATACATAACCAAAACTATGACTGTATGTATTTATAAGCTACATAAGAAACATAAAGCTTTATCACAAGTACTATAATGTTACATAATTGATGAGACGCGGTTTGTGTCAACCACGATATCGCATCCCCCACGATATCACGTACGCGATATCGCGTCCTTCCCTACGATATCGCGTACGCGATATCGCAGTCCACCGCCATGTCTATAAATAAGAGGCGGCTCTCCCTTATTCAGGATCCCAGTTTTAGTGTAGCGAAGCTCTGGCAGTTTGATCCCTCCAGAGTTAGAATTTTCCCGTGTCTGCCCGCAGTGTGGTGAATGTGATTGTACGGTGTCTTTATTCGAGTGTGCCGTACTTGGACACGCACATGACCGGCAATAAAGATCGAGATTACTTCATCATTGCAGCATTCACTTAGTTTATTTATTTGTTATTTATTTAATGTTATTTATTGCTTTCATAGCGCGGTGTGAGTACGACTTAACTACGAGCATCTACGGGTGTGTACGGCTAGTTAAGGAATCGGTTACTCATCGCGATTAGTTTCTCACCCTTAAACTCCTAGAAGCGGAACGAGTACGACTTGATTACGAGCATTTAAGTGTGACTGCTTGGTAGCCCAGTGGTGTAGCTAGGGGGATCTACGCTTGGTAACCCAGTGGCGTATTTGGGGTCTGCGCTTGGTAATCCCAGTGGCGTACCTAGGCCTATGCTTGGTAGTCCCAGTGGCAGTCGTGCACGAAGTCCAAGATGTGTACGGTTGATCAAGGAATCGGTTGCTCGTCGCACTTAGGCTAGATTAGATTTTCTTACCCTTTTCCTCTTAGCTTAGAATTAGTTAATATTATTTTCCACTGCCATCAGGAGTAGCCGTAGAATTAGAACACATCATACACCTCATCTAGACTAAACCATACGTGACATATGCAAAACTAGTCTAGATGGGAAGACAGCGAACTGCGACCTAAGGCTAACTATCTAGGTGCCACAACTAGTCCATCTATGGAGTTCGACCGGATTGCACGTGCGACGCTCGTTTCGTATGGTTGAGTGTAGGGGTACCTCGCCACTCATCATTGGCATCGTTGCCGGGGATGGTGCTAGTTATCTAGATTAGTTATATCATACAAGGTTGCTGTATATAACTTAACGATATATCTTTCAAAAAATAATAATTATTAAAAAGTCACATAAATTCACACACAACAATGTCTCTTCGACAAGATGATAACAACGCCACACTTAGTGAGGAAGTTCATTGGAGAACCAACGAACTATATGACGATGAAGATTGGAGTATACAACCTGAAGTGGGAGTTTCCTATAAGCATGAACAAAAACAACGTCATCGTAATACATGGAAGCATAACTTACCCGATGACGATGAACCCCCACTGGCCACTACAAGCTTAATGCAAATACAAGAGGCCGTTCGAATCTCACG
>MNCI01009773.1:401959-448412 GCA_015680685.1 Gnetum montanum
AACACATCATACACCTCATCTAGACTAAACCATACGTGACATATGCAAAACTAGTCTAGATGGGAAGACAGCGAACTGCGACCTAAGGCTAACTATCTAGATGCCACAACTAGTCCATCTGCGGAGTTCGACCAGATCGCGCGTGCGACGCTCGTTTCGTATGGTTGAGTGTAGGGGTACCTTGCCACTCATCAATAATCATAATTTTGATTTTGAAAATACCCAACAATTTCTAACCTATAAATGTTTATTATAAATTGAGTTAACCACTTGATTCACTTCTCATTTGTACGTAACCAAAATTGTATCTTTTTCTTTTATTAGTGAAATGGGGGTTGTGTTGGACCCTAAAAAAAGATAACCAAAACTATGACTATCTATATCTATAGGCTACACAACAAACACGAAGCTTTGTCATAGGTACCATAATGTTACATAATCATAATTTTGATTCTAAAAATGCCTAACAATTTCTAACTATTTCATCTCAAAAATCAACATGTAAAAACTACTAAGTAAAATTTTTAACTTGAAAAATTCAATTACCAAAAATAATGATTTACTTTTCATTATTAGGGTTGCTAGAACCCAAAATAGATGAAACACAGGTACACCCCAAGATTTACAGAAGTTTATAACTTAGTGCTACTTAGTAGAATTGAACTTATGACCTAAGGTTGCAAGGTCAAGACCTATACCACTAAGCCAACACCTCATTGCTAATTTACTTTTCATCATTATTATTATTTAACTAATGCTAAAGGTAATTGCACAAATTAATAATTAACAAACATGTGCCGTTCATTACACAGTAAATCTTGCTCACCTAGTTAAAATGTGTGGTTTTTGCTGTACAAGCCATAAGTTCCTTCTCAAGAAACGTGCTATCTATTTGGAGGTGTATCTGTAGTCAAGTTGTTCCAAGGTCCCACACCCCTCCAAAAGAAAACTACAAGTAACGAACTAGTCTTTGTTACAAAATATAGTAGAAGTACATGACAACATTTAAAAAAGTTAGTGATTTAAAGAAATAATAGTGAACTAGAAGTGTACCTATACTATTAGTATACTCAAGTTAAAAAACCAGTGTGCTCAAGTTTACAAGTGGCGGCTATGTCAGTATGTCACGTTAAAAGAGACTCCTTTGTCCCACGTTAAGTCTGTCCAATAGGTGCGTGAAATTACCGTCTTTCGTCAAGCCTACGTAACTAAAATGCAAAATGTGTCAACCATCATGTTGCTAATACGATATAACGAACACTGTTAATGTTAAGCTCGATAGATGGATTTCATTAAAGACGAACAGGAGGTTCATTAAAGACGCAAAACGAGAAGGAGTTTTTAAAAAATCGATTAACCAAAAAATGAAAATGCACAAAATCCAAATATGGACAAAAAACATGCATTCGTGTTAAATGAGGGTAACTTTCCTTGCGGTGGCTCCCGCCGCAAACTGACGACGCTATTTACGCATGCATTATCACGCGTTTGTCACTCGGCTTATCATAAGCGTGCTGGCTTATCATTTGCATAAGTCCGCGTGAGCCTTTTAGTAACTAAAGACGGAACCAGAAAGGTCTACGTCGTGCCCGTTCGTCTACGTCTCCTATTTATATTTGTTCACTGAGCTTGTTATTGACTACATCACACACGCAGAGACACAGAAATCTCCTTTTTTTTTTTTTCCTCTTATTCGGTGGAAGAGAGCAGGAAGAAGATTTGAACGACAGCAGCAGTAGCAGAGGTGCATGTACAAATAAGATGCATTTCTGACAGACGGAGACAATTTGTTTCGCTCTTGCAATTCTGCTGGCTACAAGGTTTGCATTAAGTTTAAAGTGAAAGATCGCGGCTTCTGTGCTTCGCTTTGTTTTATTTTTTCCCTTTTTGTTTTACGTTTTCTCACCTCCTTGTTTTGCTAGGTCAAAGCTCTAGGGTTTATTATTTTTGAATTGACTGGTTCCTACTATATGTTCTTTTTATCCTTTTGTGATTTCGTGGAATAAGCTTTTAATCAGGTTATTTTCTAAAAGCGATGAGGCGCTGCTGCTGAGGATTTGAAAAGCGGACGTTCCGGCTGACGAGCGACATTGGCGTTGTTGTTTTGGATGTTGATGAGCAGTTTGTTTTCTGGAGGTTATCTTGAATTGAGGATCGTCATCTTTATCCATTTTCTCCTCATTTGGTCGATTCTTGCTCGTTTTGAATTCTATCCAAGAGGGCTTAAAGGGAAGTTCAGGCATGTCTTCGCTAAGCAGAGAATTAGTTTTCCTCATTTTGCAGTTTCTAGATGAAGAAAAGTTTAAGGAGACGGTTCACAGGTACGTATTGAAAATGGTAAACCCATCTGGTTGTCGGTTATTGCTTAAGTTTCGGAAAATAAATATGATTATTTATGTTTCCTTTTTCCGTTTAACTTTGCTAGGCTGGAACAAGAGTCCGGTTTTTACTTTAACTTAAAGTACTTTGAGGATGAGGTACAAAATGGAAACTGGGAGGAGGTCGAGCGCTATCTTTTGGGATTCACCAAAGTAGATGACAATCGCTATTCAATGAAAATATTCTTTGAGATTCGCAAGCAGAAGTATCTTGAAGCATTAGACAAGTACGTAATTTTACCTTTTTGTTTTATTTGCATACATTATATTAAAAATTCTGAGAAAATATTACACTATGTTGCAATTATGTGTTTGTTTCCTTTGAATAAATTATATTAGAAAATTTGAGAAAATATTACACTCTATTGCCAATCATATTTTTTTGCTTATGATGCTTGATCACGTTTGGTAGTTATGGCACTGTAGTGTAAATTATATGGCAATGTAATAATAAAAGCACAGAGGTAACAGTTATGATATATTAGTAGGCTCTGTTTTCCAAATATTAATGAATTTTTATAGAGTAGGTTTAGTTGCTTACAAAATTTTTGGTAATTTAAATTACCTTTTATATATTAGACAACAAATTCTTTTTAAAAAAAGAACTTTATTGCTTCTCTAAAACACTCACATAAGTGTTCTCAACCAATTCTGCATATTCCATTTACAATTACTATTCTTTGAGATCATTGAAGGAAATAAGGGGAAACCTACAACACTCCGAACTTATATTGAACCTAATCACTCTATGATATGAGTTGTGAGATATGAACAAATTTTCATGTAATAAGGAGTTTATTTTATTAGTGGCGATAGCAGTGGCTGTTCTAACTCGATAATTGGTGCCACAAAAAGTAATTTGCCCTAATTATAGCTGGCAAGGTGACTATTACTTTTATAGAACATAACTTTCATATAAGAAAAGTCACGATAATGTCTATTAGTGAGGGCATATTTTATTTTTGGTGAGTGACAGAGACTGTCAGTAATGCAGGGTTACTCAGAAATGAATGTAATGGGTAAATATGAAGCAGATGTTTTTTTTTAAAATATAAAAATTAAAATAGAAAATCAAAATTAAAAGCAGAAGATGAACAATCATAGAGAACAAGAACTGCTAGACTCACTATGTTTCCTAAAAGGTGTTACAAAACCCTTCATTTTATTGGTAAAACAAATTATGAAAAGTGAGAGGCTTGAGTAGAAGAGAGGAACGGATAGCTTTGTTATCAGTTGAGGGTTGGTGTAATGTAAACTCTGAGCATGGTCAAACAAGGTATTGCGAAGGATGAGCTTGGCTGGTTGGAATTGAATATTATTTGTTTCTGCTGAAAATATAAACATAACGATTAATTATATTCCATAATTTTCTACATATTTTCTGATTGTTTTAAGTTTTTAAGCAGAAATAGTTCTGAACAGCCCCAAAATGGTGTTCATGAAAAAGAATTGAGTTAAGCTTTGATGGTTAGTTGTAATGTATGAATATTAGTAGTTATATGTACTGAGGCTAGATACTTTGAATTGGAGAAGGAAATAATGGCCGGGTGATGCACTAAAAGGGTTAGATTTAATACAACATAGATACTGAACCTTGGAAAGATTTATAATTTAAAAAGATGGTATAAGCATGCATCTGATTCCAGTTATTTTTAAGGATGACGGAGTATTTGTGTTGTGGAGAAGCAAAGAAGTTTCAGTAGCCAATGTCTAGAAGTTATGGGGTTGAATGATATATTTTATTGAAAGAATCAGAGTTACTAGCGAATGCAGAGTAAACACTATAAATATGTCAGCAAAACAGAGGAAGTAAATTCTTAAATAATGGCACGTTATACTTTTTGGTGATTATTTGTTGTCTAAATATGAACAATGTTTATGTTCAATAAGCAACACTACAGTCTCTGGGGGAGTGCCTCGGCCATATGCTACTAATATGAGATTACAACCATAATAAGCACATCTGGAATCATATTCTTTTTGGAATTTTGGGTGCTAGAACATCTTTAACATATCTGCATGCTACAAAATTATAAATAGCTTTAGTTTGTTTGCTTTCGAGTTCTGACATATCCTATATACAAATTCATATAAGTATTGAAGTAGATGAACATCGCATTACTGCACTATTTGAGTTTTAGATTT
Source organism: Gnetum montanum (assembly GCA_015680685.1). Classification (NCBI taxonomy): domain Eukaryota; kingdom Viridiplantae; phylum Streptophyta; class Gnetopsida; order Gnetales; family Gnetaceae; genus Gnetum; species Gnetum montanum. The sequence goes on from MNCI01009773.1 coordinate 406,483, forward strand.
AGTTTATTCCTTTTTTTCCTTAACTTTTTGAATTTGTTTCTTGCTCTATTCTTTTAACATTTGGATGTCCATGTTTTAATTCAAGCAGGTGCCTGTGAATGTTTTGTCAGCTTAATAATCAACATTTTAAAGTAGGTTATTTTTATTGATAATACATTTGTTAATGTTGCCATGCTTTTAAACTAAATCATTTTAAAAAGAAAAAGAAAAAGGTAGCAGATGCCATTCTGTTTCAGTATATTTTGTTGAACTGCATATTAAATGAGGATAAAATTTCTGTGTGTACGCTGTTTGAATCTTATGTTAAACCTATTGTTAAATCTTTTAAATTTATTCAATAAATCGTTAATCTAATGCATTCGGACACACTGAACTTGTATTTGTTTTCAGGAAAGATCGGGCAAAAGCAGTTGATATTCTTGTGAAAGATCTCAAAGTTTTTTCTTCTTTTAACGAAGAACTTTTTAAGGAAATAACACAGCTACTCACACTGGACAACTTCAGGTTATTAAGTTAAAGTGGTATTTTGTATCACTATTATTTAAAGGCTGATAGTGTGTGGTATCTAAAAATCATTAGAGTTTTCATTTTGTTAAACGAATAACATTTTTTTTACAGTTTTTGGCACATATTAACAATTTATGTGCATCTAATTCCGATTTTCCCTGAGTCTGAAATGACTGTGATTTTAAATATCTATCAGTACTCACTTTTTGCTGGTGTTCTATTTATCATTAACTTTTTGTGATTGTGAAAGAAAATTCCCAGCATCGAAATAGACTCAGTTCTGTTAACTGTAAGTTAAAACTTGAGACAATGAAATGTTATACTGAGATACAGAAATTACGTTAAAACTGGAACTGCATTCAGTCAAATTGTTCGGTAAAGTACTGCTTCAGTTTTAAAAATCCTCCTAGACTTTATGTAACATTTGAGATCCAACATCATTGATGTTATATGTAAAAGAATATGATATGTTGAGACAAAGCAAAATGCCAGACAATCTAAGAATAAATGTGTACATTGTTCCTAAATTTATTTGACCCATAGCCTTTGCATAAATGTGATTGTTTTATTATTTGTTGTAATTTATTTATTAGTAGAACAAATGATCCATACATTCCTTTCTTATTACATAATAGCATTTAAAACTTTAATGAAGTGTCATGCTTACTGCAAATCAGAGAAAATGAGCAGCTTTCGAAATATGGAGACTATACTTCTGCACGGGCAATCATGCTTGTTGAGCTCAAAAAACTTATTGAGGCAAATCCTGTCTTTCGTGACAAGCTGCAATTCCCTGGACTTAAGACTTCTCGATTAAGGACACTTATCAACCAAAGGTGTGTTTACTAAACGGTTAGATTCTCGTGCAGGTTTTTAATTGAAATTGCATTTTCTTTTCTTATAGCATCAGATATTGCACTAATTTGAATATTGTTCTTTCAATCACGAAGCCTATTGCGAAAATGGAGTTCTGAAAAAAGAATTCTTTATTAATGTTGTTGGCAGTTTGAACTGGCAACATCAACTTTGTAAAAATCCAAGATCAAACCCTGATATAAAGACATTATTTGTTGATCACAATTGTGGTCAGCCCAATGGAGCTCGTGTACCCTCTCCAGCTGCAAATCCTTTGATGGGAGCAATTCCAAAAGCAGGAGGCTTTCCACCTCTTGGTGCTCATGGGGTATGTGTGTGTACCATTGAAGTATTTTTGATTTTTTTTTGTTCAAGGAGTTGAACCCAAGCTTTTGTTTTCATTTACCATACAAATAGCTTTTTATGAAAACGTAGCAGCTGTTTTTAACACAATCTCTTTTTCAGCCATTCCAAGCAACCCCTACACCTGTTGCTACAGCTTTTGCTGGCTGGATGGGTAACAACACACCTGCTCCTCATGCTGCAGCAGTGTCTGCAGGTCCAATGGGACTTAATGTTGTAGCTAATCCAAGTAATCGATGTGTTAATGCTTTTTTCTGGAATTGTCATGAAGCTTTTAACTTTCCAACATTTTTTTCTGTAGACATTATTATTGATTGCCTTGTTGCTACTGTGGTTGCAGCTGCTTTGCTCAAGCATCCTAGAACCCCTCCAAATGCTGCTACAGTTGATTATCATTCTGCAGATTCTGATCACATTCTGAAACGTGCAAGAGGAATTGCTGATGAAGTCGGAATTGTTGGTTCTCACTTTGGAATAACCACTTATTAAAATAGTTTTCAACCACTTAATGAGCAGACAAGATTACAAACTATATTGAAATTTAAACTATTTTATGTTTATACTTGTAGAATTCCTTTTTTAAATTTTAAAAAGCAATTGCAACTGATGATAAATTTAGTATAAGTTGAAATGTCTTGGAAAAAACAACATACATGCTATGCGTGGTAAAATTTTAAAGGTTGTAATTTACGTTTCTCACAAAATGCCTTTTGCACAGGATGAAATTCCAAAAATTGTTGCACGTACGTTAGTGCAAGGATCTGCTGTGAGAAGCATGGACTTCCATCCAGTGCAGCAGACCATACTGCTAGGTATACTTGTTACTCTCTATGAAATGTGAAATTCATATTTTAGATGGTTTATTCATTCATTAAAGAAGTGCTAAGTGTTAATGCCTTGATGGGATATTCACCTATTGATTGTAACTCTTGAAGTTGGCACGGATGTTGGTGACATTTGTATTTGGGAAGTTGGTTCACAAGAAAGACTGGCATTGAGAAGCTTCAAGGTTTGGGATCTTGGAATATGCTCAGTTACTTCCCAGGTATACGAGTAACAATGTATGTTTTAAATTTTTTCTTTGTTTTAGCATTCACATTCTATGAGAAAGCATTAGCAACAAGAAGAAAGGATCATAGGGACAGCAAAAATAGGTGATAAAGTAACAGCAGATAGATGCTTGAAACTGATTTTATGTTGATTCTTTATCAATTAGTATTTATAGATCAGATTGTGTTTACTGAAACCTGCCAAGTCAGGATTTTTAACTTTTAAATGCATTGCATAATCTTTCTTCTGAATGCACTTAGTTGAAAAGAAAAGAGTGACTTTTTCTTAGTTTTGATCAAGTTCGATGAATATGTTGTTTTGAAGATCATAGTACATTTGTCTGTTAGTCAGTGAGGTATAGTTTACTTGCTAAGAGTAGGTGGCTTGTGGTTCTGCAAATCATGGGTTAAATTCCAAGGGATATTGTAAGAAATGTTTCACCTGGGGTTACAGTAAAAATATACATTCAGGGACTATAGTGTCAGGTAGATAGCCATAGAAAAAACCATAATCAAATCCTATACACACCCTAATGGGTTAGCCTATTTTGATAAGATAAAGGCATTAGAATGATGATTAGTTTTGTCTGTTACCAAGTCCTCTGGAACTTTTGTTGCTTTAAAATATATGCTAAACATTGAAGTTACTAATTATCAAAAGGTAATGTCTGATATAATTTTGTGTCCTTAAATCATCAGTCAGCTTTTGTCAAAGATCCTGTTGTAAAAGTCAACCGTGTTGTCTGGAGCCCAGATGGTTCTTTGTTTGGTAAGTACCTGCAAAACAAGTGTTTTGCTTTTCAGATTGTTTTTGGTATTAGTTATGGTAACTTGACGTTGCCTCAAATTTCTTCGAATAGGTGTGGCATACTCAAAGCATATAGTGCACATTTATTCATTTCGAGCAAATTCATTGCATCCAAATTTGGAGGTATTAAACTGTTCTAACATGATTTTTTTTCATTAAATGTTTTCATGAATTCTTTTTCATTAAATGTTTTTATAGACATTCCAAATGTCACTGAATTTTTTGTTTGATGTATTTGCTAATGCTGGTTTATATATTATTCTTTGGCAGATTGAGGCACATAATGGAGGTGTTAATGACCTTGCATTTTCAAATCCAAACAATAGGCAGTTATGTTTCATTACATGTGGAGATGACAAAACTATAAAGGTTTTCATACAAAATTCTTTTATTGGGGGGTGTTTTTTTTTTTGAGAAATGGTCAGGATATATTAAAACTGCAAAATATGTGCAAAGCCAACCGGGTTTTATTGGAGTTTTATGAAGTATTTATGGAATTTTGATAAGTGAATAAATTTATATAAATTTAACTTAATGATTGATATTATTGGGTTTTTTAAATATAAATTGAACCAGCATACCTGAATGGCTTCTTTAATTAAGAAAAGCAACTTGCATTATAATTTGAATTAATTTTAAATTTTTTATTAATATGTAAATAAATTAGAAAAATCTACAATAACATCGAAAAGGTGTTCATTTTTAGCTTAACCATGGTAAGAAAATTAAATTTATCATTCAAAACTGTAACTGTAATTATTATTTACTGCACTGGTAACAAACAATGAGTTAGTACAATCCTACAAGCGCAAAACATTAACTATGCAGTCAATTCTTAATGATTGCAAAAACAAGCACAAAAAAACTTTATGTACTTCTATTTTGAAAACTTATGTTTTAATTTTTTGCCATTGCTCATGAATCTTTTTTATTTTATTTTTCCAAAATTAGTGTCAAATTTGGCATTTTCCATTTCATATAAGTTTTGCGCTTTTTTTCCTTGAAAATAGTATAGCCAAAGTGATTTGCAGAAAAAACCACAACAATGTCTTATGACTACCTTGTCCAATAGGTTTGGGATGCAATTTCTGGTACAAGATGCTATATATTCGAAGGTCATGTGGCTCCTGTATATTCCATTTGCCCACATTATAAGGAGAACATCCAGGTATATCGTCATTTTTTATATGATCTTGAGTGGTTTCTGCCGAATAATCGTGTTATATAAACTAAGATTTCCTTAACATCTCTTCATGAATCAGTTTATTTTCTCCACTGCTCTGGATGGAAAAATAAAAGCATGGTTGTATGATTCAGCGGGTTCAAGAGTTGATTATACTGCTCCTGGCCAGTGTTGTACTACCATGGCTTATAGTGCTGATGGGACAAGGTCAGATATACATCTTGTAAGAATTTTTGATGGAAATTTATATACTCACATTCCTTAGCTGATGTCTTTAAGAAAATCACCAAAATAATTTTCAGGTTGTTTTCTTGTGGAACGAGTAAAGAAGGTGAATCCCACCTTGTTGAATGGAACGAGAGTGAAGGTAATATTAAACGTAATTATTATGGATTTTGCAAGCACTCGACAGATGTGGTTCAGTTTGATACAACAAGAAACCGCTTTTTGGCTGCTGGTGATGAATTTTCAATTAAGTTCTGGGACATGGATAATTCCAGTCTCTTAACTTCTGTGAATGCTGATGGAGGATTACTGGTATGATATAACTTTTATAATAGCATGAAACTTTTAATCTTGATTGCATACATTTTTTGAATAATAGATCTACAACAAAACTCATTTTGAAGTTGACATTTTAATATGTAGGCAACTCCTCGACTCCGCTTTAATAAACAAGGATCTTTATTGGCTGTGTCAACCCTTGATAATGGCATCAAAATTCTAGTCAATTCTGATGGGCATCGATTGTTGCTCTCATTTGAGAGCCATGCATTTGACTCGGGAAGAGTTCCTGCTGAACCAAAGGCAAGAATAATATGCCTGTGTTGTTCATTCTTTTACATTCTATAGCATAAAGATGATACTTTTCTTGGTTGTTCTTACGTCCAATAATTGATTGATTGTTGTTTTTTTTACTTAAAATAAACCTGATTCTCCAGGTTTCAGTTGTTAGTCAAATTACACCAGTAGCTCCTTCAGTGGGTCAAAGTGTTGGAATTGTTGATCGAGGGATACCTGCAGTCACCATGGCAGGACTGGTATGGTATACTGGGTTTAATGGCACTGCAATTTTTATATGAAAAATGTAATGGTATTTACAATCACATGCTAGCTGATTTGGCCTGATTTTCCTTGAAATACATAAATATTTACCCAAAGTTTACAAGCCCATAAATTATTTTAAATGAAAAAAAATCTTTTGTTAGATTTGTTAGAAAATATTGTGTACGTGGAGCTTTCAAGATCTTTAATTTTTTTTAAAACGTTAGAAATCATATGATGTATTTTTAATGTATTTATTGTTGGAACAACCATGAAAATTAGAAAGAAATCTAAGGAAGACCAAGATTGATTAGAAAAAGAAAAAATTAAATATTTTGTAGGGCGCACCACCCATCACCCATGTATAATGATCCCAAAATACGAAGAATATTCTATTTTATGTAAAATGGTACCAAAAAATACGGATCCCATGTGATGTGTTATGGCAGCATAAAATGTTAATAAATATGAAGGCTCTTTCCTAATGTAAATTGATTTGGATGACTTGAAGAAAATTTATTTACTTTTAGTGATTCCCATTTACTGTCAGTTACACTCGTTTATGCACAATCACTCTCAATATTTTTACCTTACAAACTTTCACCATCAATCTCAAGTCTAAATATTCAAAAACTTTCAAGAGTTTGAAATTGTGAAGTAAATGCGAAAATTAAAAAAATTAAAAAATAAAATTCAAATTCACGAACTTCAGATTAAGCCTTTGTTTCAGCCTGACCCTGAAAAGAGTCTCTTGACAGGAACTCGAATCATGGAAAATGTAAAATGAGAAAGTAACTATTTTACAATTCAGATTTGTTAGAAAAGTAGGTTTCATAAGGGTAGAAAATAAAAATCAATCAATGAATAGAGTCGTTATGAACCTTACAAAGTGTTTTTTATGCTTCATATGTTGGAGTATTTTTATTAAAAGATTTAAATTTAATGGAGTAAGATGAAGGGATATGCCCTTCTAAAAATAAAGTTGGAAGTATTTGATGTGTGGATGTAATGAATAATGTCGTAAATACACATTAAAAAGGTTTTGGTTTCAATTTCTTATGCCAAATTAATTTAACCCCATGTTATAGAACCTGGCCCCTATAAAATCCTATAAGTAGGAAGCTAATGCACCTATTGTAACACAGTAATTTTGAAGACTTGCACCACTTACATTATTCTCAATTACTCACAGCTGTACTCACATTTGTTGCTCACAACCACTGACATAAACTCTCATTTTATTAATTTCAATCGATCCGTTGTCCAAAGTACAAGAAGATTTTGTTTTGTTTCAAAGTGTGAAAGGTGTCCAACATCTTCTTTTGCTTGTTCCATAATGGCATGCTATGAAAAGTTTAGTACTGAACTGGAATTTAAAGCTTATCTTAATGTAAAGATCCCAAATAAGCTAATCTGTAAAAGGTCATCCTATGGTCAATAGCTTTAGAGCCTGATGTTAACTTATAAGGTTGTAAATCAGGTTTGTTTTTTTTTTTTTGAAAATTAATATGATCTTGTTTTCAGAACATGTTTTTTTAAAAACTTATTTAAATGTTGTTTTTTATTACAGAATGGAGTCGATTCTAGAAATGTAGCAGACAAAGCAAGGATTGTTGATGATTTAGGAGATAAAAGTAAGAGCTGGAAGCTGTCTGAAATTAGTGAACCAAGTCAATGTCGATCCTTGCGTCTCTCAGATAACCAGCCTACAAGTAAGGTGTGTTTTAAAATCATCAGTCCGTCATATTTTGAAATTGAAATGTTACAGAAAATAGGGACCATCATTTTTACATAGGTTAAGCTTTTGCTTATCCACTGACCCTTCTGGGACCCCACTTGGTAAGATGAGCATTGAGGCTTTGGGTGATGATTGAAATGTTACAGAAAATCTATAGTTGTTCTAAATATAACAAAGGTTTCATCAAATTAGAATATTAATTACTTTATATAAAAAATATAAAACATTAAACAAACAACAGTCAACTAATGCGTGGAGCAATCTCTATCACAGTCTTGGCAAAATTCACTGCATCTAGTAGTGTAAATTAATAGCTCATATCGTACAAAATGACCTAGTATTTTTTTTTTTGAGAGAATGTTCGGGATTATATTACTGGAAATTAAAATACAAGAGATAGAACAAAATTTGGGTCACCATCAGTGGCCCACATGGGAGGCCTCGAACCTCAACAAATGCAAAAACTGAAAACTGGGGAAAAAAGGAGGGAGGGGGGAGGAGGTGGGTGGGTGGGGAAGGGGGTGCGCAATCCACACACAACAGACAGTCAAAAAAATGACCTAGTATTTTTACTTTCTCAACATGTTTGACATTTTTCTTAGCTGTTTATAGGAGGATATTAGGGACCATCATTTTGGAGTGATGGTAATGTGCTTATTTCTCAAATCAGAAGATGTGGGTTTGAGGTTCGGCACAGCCCTTGAAGAGGTTAGGCTTTCTCTTATCTATTGACCCTCTTGGGACCCCTCTTGGCAGGATAAGCATTGAGGCTCCGGTTTTTCTGGGTTGTCTCTGGGATGAGCATTTGCAGGATATTGTAGAGTTCAGTTGGAACAAGGCTAGGATGATGATTGTAGAGCTCTCTGGTCCTTATAAAATTTGGACTAGACATAGGAGGCAATAACAAATGTTTGGAACCACTGCCTAGAAGGTTTTCTGATGGGCAAAAAGAGGTTGCTACTCATGTTTGGATGGTCTGTTGTGTTTAGGAAGCAAGCATCTTAAATCACAATGAAAATGAGAATAGAAAGAACTTCAGTTCCATCAACTTATTGATGTCAAACTATTTAATCGACACTGACCATTGCATTTGGTTGTAGAGCACTGTAAAGCTAAAGAGTGGTTGACAATGAGAAATTACTTGGGATATTACGGATCAACCAAGGGTCATAATCTAGGTATGCTACTTCATCATGTAATCTAGGAAAAAAATTAAAAAAGAGAAAAAACAGAGTTCTATGTTTTCTTGTTGCCTTGTCTTCAGCCTACTGCTATGTTTGAACCTAATTGCTTGTAATGTGATGCTTTTAGTAATGTTGGTTATTTCTTGGAATTCTTGTTTTTTTAATGGTTGTTTAGTTGTTGCTGTTGGTGAATGCTTTGGATTGAAAGATTCTAAAACTTCTGATATCTAGTCCAAGGTCTTTTGGAATATTGGGTACTTTCATTTTCTGGTTGAAAGGATTTACTTGGTGTTAGATAAGTAAGATTAAAAAAATACTAAATATTCACAATAACGTGTAGCAGTCATTGAATGTATAACAAATATTGCACCAACATATTAAATAAAGATCGTTATTATCAATGAAAAATGTTTTTCCTTAGAGAACAACCATCTTGTGATGATATAAGAACAAACATGTTTTCCTGTAGTAGATTAGAATAGATGTGATATGAGAGCAATGCGTTTTGGGCTAGTGTATCTCATGTCTGTGAAGCATGGTTTAATATTTGTGCAAGTGGTAAAGTTAAATGTAAAGTTATATGGTTTTCCAGATTAACTTTTTTTATGTATTTGTATTAAAAGAGTTGTGTATGAAGCTAAATTCACTGTAATCGTTGGATGTCAATTTTACCATGCCTAGAGAAGAGAAGCTTCTGTTGAAGGAAAGACCAGATAGTTTGAGTAGTAACTTATGGTTTTCAAGCTAGTTTTGTGTTTTGAGAACAACCTTTTGAAACTATCAAGATTGACTTGTGGCTTTGGATTTTATTAATGAAAATTAAGAATGGGTTTTAATTTAGCACTTGGGGGCGAAACCATCACTGCCTATTAATGTTTGTTGTAATAAGCAAACTACGTTGAGGTTGGTAAACTTTTGTGTTGCATGAAAAACACACGAAATGAAATCCATGAGATAAGCATTGGTAAAATATATCCGTAACCTAGGGTGATCAAATGCTAGTATGGACCATCATGATTTTGAAGTTCATTTATTTATTTTGCTTCAAGAAAAAGTTGTCTTTGGATTTTGAATGAGGGTGTTATGTGGGCTAAAGTGATGAAGGAAAAGTTTTTAAACCAAACAGAAGAAATTTTAGGATTTCTGCATATTATTTGTACTTTGGCAATATGGAAACTACTTGATTAGGCACCTACGTAGATGAAAAATCATTTTATTAAATCTCAGGTTGAGAAGGCTTGGTTTCAGAAAATTAAACTCTCATAGCAAGTAGATAAGGATGTGGAAGATGATGTGTAGACTTTCCACATTATTAGGAGATTGATCTCATCCTTTTATTTATTCTAAATAAGATGAGATCGTAGTTGTCCATGCTTATCCATATCCATGCTTATTCATACCCATGATTATCTCATCCATAAATAAGATGATAAGGATCATTCCCATGATTTTAGAGACTCATGCTTATCTCTTCAAATCCATTCTTGGAAGGATCCAAGTCTATATAATTGTAGCAGCACATATTCATAAACATATAGATTCTGGATTAACAGATTGTAAGTGTGTTTTTTTGTTCTAACAAAGTTCTTTAATTTCTGTTTAGCATAGATAGTAGATCCAGGACCCTTTAGAGTCAGATTTCTCAAAGGAAGCTATATATCAGATAAAAGGTACCATGATCATGATGATGAGATAACTTGAACAGATGATGTCTATGTAAGAATGCTTGCAAGGATAACAATGTTATCTTTATTTTGTATAACTATGAATCAGCATTTAATATTGCCAAAATCCCAATAAAATTTCACAGATGTGGGGTACAACCGATTAATAAAATTTAGAGTGCTTTGTTAGCGCATGTGATCTTTTAACTTTTTAAGGGAAGAAATCACTAAATTTTGTGAAGGGATAAAAAGCACTCTAGATACAGTATGATGACCAACATTAAAAAGTGAGAAAGAAAATGTGACATATAAAACGAAACTTGACTGCGCAGGTTTTGAATATTAAGAAATTATAATTTCTATTTCTGAGGTTAGGAATAGTTTGGTACCGTGATATGGTTATTCAATTTTTTGTATAATTTCTATCATTGCTCTAAGATAGCTTATGAGATAGAACTTTGAGCATGTACGCTGGTTGATCTTAAGATCTCAAGCGCGCTCGAACTGTGTACTTCAAATCTTATTTCCTTAATAAATGTCTTTGCCTGTTCAAAGAAAATGCTGTTTGAGGTACTTGAATTTTATTTCCATCATTTTAATTTTAATTTGTTGGATTGCAGATATTAAGATTAATATACACCAATTCAGGTCATACTCTTCTGGCGCTAGCTTCCAATGCTGTTCACAAGCTTTGGCGATGGCAAAGGAATGATCGTGGTGGAAAGGTCCTGGAGCTGTGTTTTGACATTCATATTCTTACTAATTGATTCTATAAATCATGCATGAAGCCGTCATGTTTATGTCGTTCCTATTTAAAAATATTGTTGATTATTTGACAGGCAACAACAAGTATTACTCCTCAGTTATGGCAGCCATCAAGTGGCATAGTTATGACAAATGATATTGGTAATGCAAACCCTGAAGAAAGTTTTGCTTGTTTTGCATTGTCCAAGAATGACTCGTATGTTATGTCTGCTAGTGGGGGCAAAGTATCATTGTTTAACATGATGACATTTAAGGTGATTTTTTATTTTCCAAAGCGCATGCTTTTCATCACTGTTTTACTACATTACTTTCAATGCTTAATTATGCTTTTTAATGTTACGGTTTCAGACTATGACAAGTTTCATGTCACCACCACCAGCTGCAACATTTCTTGCTTTTCATCATCAAGACAATAATATAATTGCAATTGGGACAGATGACAATGTAATCCAAATCTATAATGTTCGAATCGATGAGGTTTGGTCCTGACTTTATGCGATTTGAAGTTTTATTAATAATTCATAGCCTTTTTTGGACTTTGATTTTGTACATTTTTGAATGCAGGTAAAAAGCAAGCTGAAAGGGCATCAGAAGAGAGTAACCGGGCTTGCATTCTCACAATTGCAAAATGTGCTTGTTTCTTCTGGAGCAGATGCCCAAGTAAATTTCCAATTCTATCGCAGAATATCATTATTTTTCTAGCAGTTTATTTATTGGAAAACTGGGATATCTCTTTAGGAAATTAATCTGGTGCATTTCCTCCACAGCTGTTTGTTTGGGGTATTGATGGTTGGGAAAAGCTGAGGAGTAAGCCATTACCAATACCAGTGGGTAGGGTACCATCTCCACAGGCAGAAACACAAGTGCAATTTCATCAAGACCAGACTCACTTCTTGGTTGTACATGAAACACAGATTGCTATATATGAAGTGAATAAGCTGGAGTGTGTCAGACAGGTTGGTTAAATATTATAGTTGCATTCTTCAAGTAATTCTTTGTGAAGTGAAATAGGTGGAGTGTAATTGTTGTTTACGTTGACCTGAGTGATTATGTCACTAAATTGCAACCCAATTTTGTCACATGTTTTTGGTAGTGGATGCCTCGAGAGTCACTTTCTAGTCCAATATCCCACGCAACATTCTCATGTGATAGCCAACTTATATACACAAGCTTTTTGGACGGAGCTGTCGGTGTGTTCCATGCTGCAACGCTGCGATTGAGATGCAGGATAAGTCCGTCAGCATACCTTCCACCTACAATCAGGTGTGTTTTAGGGAGCTCTACGTTTTTGGGATAGCAATCTCTATATGTAAATTCCTTCTTTCTTTTCTAGAGAAGAAATTCAAAGCGTTCAATTACAATAACGTAATTAAAAGAAGTATCGAAACGTTTTGGATTGTGTTATTCTATGTTTTTCATATGCAATGATATAGTTACTATATTTCCATCCGATGCAGGTAGCATATTCAGTTTATTGCAAGTAAGAGACTCCCATCTTTAATTGCACGTTTTCATCTCACTTAGCTATTTTGCAGATCTAACGTGTATCCTCTTGTCATTGCGGCCCATCCTTCTGAACCCAATCAGTTTGCATTAGGATTGACTGATGGGGGTGTGCAAGTAATTGAGCCTCTAGAATCAGAAGGTGAATGGGGAAATGGAACAACTATGGAGAACGGTGCACCAAGTAATGTCGTTGCTGTTACACCAGCAATTGGAACATCAGGCTCAGAGCAAACTCCAAGATAGAGGGCTGTGGTTTGCATGAAGTAGATTTGTACTGAAAGCAAACTAGATAGTCAGTTGTATCCTGTTGTTGGTCCATTGTGTTAGCACTTTTAATTTCACACAGCGGGCAGCAAACCTGTATTATTTCTTATAATTTTTCTTGTATATTTACCATGCATGGAATCCTTGAATCAAACCGGTGTCCAGAGTAGTTGGAATATGGCTCTTGAGAAGCCAATTCTGCAGCTGCTTCTTTGAGGCTAGTTATTTGTTAATGCAGTTAGACCAACAAGAGGAGTATATCTCTAACCTAGGAGATCTATTCCTGCGTTCCAGGAGAAGTTAATAAGCGTCTAAGTTTCTTGAGAAGGCTTTTCTTCAATCCTCATTTCAAAAATAATACAGCTTGTAAATGTTCTGCAGTTTTAAGGCTGAGAAGTCCATTTTAAATGTTCAATCACATTATTATATTAGCAATCCACTGTCTTAATTATCTTACTAATTTTGCAGTTCTCGCCACGTGAAAAAAATGCAATGTTTCTATGTAGGCAATCACTTGTAGGGAACAGGATTTCTATTGATACTAGTGCAGTTTTGTCCGTCTGGGAAGTAATGGCTACTTGTGCTTATTTACAGAAGTTGAGGCATCTGCTTCAGGTGCGTAGTAGAGCTTTATTATATTTGACATGCAATAAGATATAAGTTAAAATTTTCGGTTTCTGTATATCCGACGCTCAATGATACACATTTTTTATTTTGTTTATTTTTTTATTCAACTACATTTCGAAGTACCCAGAATAGAATTCGGAGCATCTTATCAGAAACGAATCAGAGTTGATTCTACATCTCGTATCTGTGGTTGGTTTTTTTTTTTTTTTAACAAGTCCTAGCCTTATCGTCCTCGTTCTGGCAGTGTGTTTTTAATTTGATGAGATCTTCGTTTTTGCAATCTAGGCGTAATTTCTAGATACCTTTGTTCATCTACATCTACATCGTGTATGTGCCACCTTAGTGCGTGGGGAAGGGTGCTTACAAGATCGCTTTTGAAATGCCCGTTTTATAATGCAAATACCTTTGTTCAATTCTATTAGATTCTTCTGATGTAGCAGGCTACTATAGATCTCGTGTATGTGCCACCTTAGTGCATGGGGAAGGGTGCTTACAATATCGCTTTTGAAATGCCCGTTTTATAATACAAATACTTTTGTTCAATTCTATTAGATTCTTCTGATGTAGCAGGCTACTATAGATCTAAGTATAGATGTAAGTAAATCTGTAGAGTAGGTGAGCATCCAAACGTGTTACCTTACCTTTTTGATATTCATTTCTTAAGGTGGATCTTTGTGTGCCACCTTATACTGTGTGCGTGAGGAAGGGTGCTTACAATAGCGTTTTTGAAACGCCCATTTTATAATGCAAGACATTGTTCAACAATGTTACTTTTGGTGAATGCCATGCTTGGAATGCATCAACAGTGGCACAAAATAAAGAATTATGTTTCACATTGGTTGGGAACATGGAAGTGCAGGAACTTGTACTCAAACAAGTTTGGGTTGTTTCATCATGTAGAATGAGACTAAAGAAATCAATTAATAATATAAAAAAATCATTCACTAAACTTAGTTAATATTTTTTAAGAAATCTATAAATACTCTAATGTTAAAACTAGAGTTTAGTGAAATCATAGTTATCAAAATACAATAATATTGGTGTAGAAATAAAAAAAATAATGGTAAAAGTGTTCAATTTATTGTTTATAAAAATTTTATGATTGTTATTTATTTCTATAAATGTGTTGTTTGCTGTAGCTTTATACCGTTTTTACTATTAGATGTATTATTTTAACATTAACAAAATTTTTTAAATCAGTAATGTGTTTGGGTGGAGTTTTCATTCAATTGGTAATGTGTTTAGGTACTTAGAATATGGGGAACGAGAATTTTTGTGGAAGTGATCTTCTGCAAACCATTGATAAATAATAATAGGTTAAGCTTGTTTAGGTATGTGTCTTTGGATGGACTTGTTTTATTTTTTATTTTTATGCATGAATTCTCATCATCTTTTTGTGAATTATTGGGGATATGATTTTAGGTTGATGTTATCTTTAAAAATATTAAAATATCCTAGGACTACTAGGATACATTAAGCTTGTTTGAGCATGTGTCTTTAAAAATCCATTGGGCACATTGAGACTCCCTTAATATTAACTATGGCATCTTTTCCTTTGCTATGCTAGAATTGATAGGTCTCCCTCAAATACTATTTTCTACTATTTGAAAATGTGGACCATAACGTACTAAATGCTTTTGGAACAAATTCTACAAATGGGCCAAAGTTAGAATTGATTTCTCTTGGACGGCTTGGAGGCAATCTAGTGATAGTGTGAGATGTTGTCCTTGTGCTTATGGTTCTTCTACCTCGCCTTGGGCTAAATGTCATATAGTAGGAGTTTCTTGATGAATGCTGAAAGATTGAGCCTCTTGCTCTGTATGTTTTGCTTGTGGATCTTGTTTTCTTGTTTGGCCTCTTTCATGGCCTCTAGGTCTATTGCTTGTTAGCTATGAGGGTCCTCCTATTGCTTCTCTCTTTGGGGCCATCTACAATCATCAAGGATTTAAGAATTATTAAAATGTTTACTTTAATTTTTATAACTCCTTTCGTTTCTCATGCCTTTAATTAGATCAAATTCTTAGCATATTATGATTACAAAGTTAGAAAATTTTTTAAAAGAAATCCTATAGGTGTTAATTTTCTTATACCCCTTCACAGTTATCCATTTTGCTCTTGTTTATGGCTCATAATAGGTGGTATGATTTATTAAGAGGATTATTAAAGTATTTCTGGCTTGTTTTTTATTAAAAATTTTCATTTTCCCCTTCGTACTCACCCTTATAGTACCTTCCAAGCATTAAAAAATTCTAATTGCAATTTTTGCAATATCACACCAAGCTCCATGATCAACTAGGTTCAAGAATCATGAAAATTGGAAAGTCAGAGCTCAAAGATCAAAAGAAAAATAGCAAAAACTCCCTTGGCATCAAAGGTGAAAAATGAGAAAATTTTGCCAAGTCCCCATGTATATATAGTTTTTCTGTGCTACGATATTAGAGGTGAAATTTTAAAATTTTCTGAAAAGATTTGATGAATAAAAATGAGTCATTTTGAATGTTTGGAAGGCATGGAACATGTTGAGAGGGTCATGGGCTATGAATTATGCATATTTTTCAAAAATTTAGCATAGAAAGTTCATCAAGAAGGAATCTCNCATTCATAGCCCATGACCCTCTCAACATGTTCCATGCCTTCCAAACATTCAAAATGACTCATTTTTATTCATCAAATCTTTTCAGAAAATTTTAAAATTTCACCTCTAATATCGTAGCACAGAAAAACTATATATACATGGGGACTTGGCAAAATTTTCTCATTTTTCACCTTTGATGCCAAGGGAGTTTTTGCTATTTTTCTTNGGCTTTAGTCCTTAGTGTCTATAACCACACTTAAAAGTGTCCTTAAGCACTTAAGGAGTTGAATGTAACGCATGTCTATTTACCAAAACACCAAAACACACATGTTAGTATCACCAAGTTGGGAAAATATCACTATGTTACACAAAACCATAAGTTATAATTATTCACATAGTGAGATGAGATGGACTTAGAAGGGATTACAGAAACTGGGACATGAGGTATCTTACCATAGGCATAATGAATTCTTTGTGTTTTACTAGTGGTTAAAGTAATCACTAGCCTTTTTTGTCCAAGATTCAAACTAAGTCTAGACCAAATTCCAATGATATCACATTATTTAATCTCTTGGAATTACGATTGTAAGACTACCACTATTGCAAGGAGTATCATCTCTTGGCGTGTTGTCCAAGGGAGGAGTTTATTCATTGCACTCGTTATTTTCTAAAATTCCTAAGAAGCTAGCTACCTTTAGGCATGGGGAACATGTCTTTTTAGTGGGACCCCCAAAAATTTATTCTATGCATGGACTTTATTTTTATCTGTATCAACCTTACCAGAGAACTACCTTTAGGCATGGGTAACATGTTTTTCCATTGACATGGTAAGGTAGCACTTATTTTACTCTTACTCTCATTTTTCATTAGATCTACAAGGATATAATACAACCTAAGAAATAGGATAAACTAATAGTAGTAATCCAAGAGAGTCCACATATCACCTTGATGTCACACCCTTGGCATTCCCTCTTGGTTCTTCACTTTTTTTTCTAGGCATAATGATCACAAATTTATTCTTAGTTTTATGATGGAAAGAATATCATTATGGCCATGGTAAGAACCTCTTATTAATGGAATGGATGGATGAATGTTGTGTTCTCACTATTCAAATAATCAGTCCCTTATGACTTGATAGCATAGAGAAATCTTCATCTTATTGGACTATATCTTGCCTTATTCTTAATGTGTTTTATTAGCACTCAAAATTATTTNCGGACTATATTTTGCCTTATTCTTAATGTGTTTTATTAGCACTCCAAATTATTTACAAAGGAAATGAAAACAAAGTATGAAAAACATAAAAAAGATAGTAAGAATGGAAAAGGATGAAAAGAATGAAAATCATCAAAGAATAGAAAAATCTAAAAGAATATAAAAGATTTAAGAAATGAAAAAGCATAAAAGAATGGAAAAATGTATTAAGAAACATAAAAACATCTATCAATAAAATATAAATTTAAAAGAATTGTAAGACAAAAATTGAAAAACACTTATTAATTCCTAAATCAAGATAAGACATCTCCCCCACAATTGAATTCATCAACGAGTGTTCAAAAAAAGCACCCTAGTTCCCTTGGATCATATACTTGAGGTTTTTCATTTACCATCCTAAATGATTTAGTTTTTTTGTTATCATCCCATATACTTATGATAGTAATTGAATTTTTATCATCTAAGTCCTTAGTTCCTCTTTCTGTTGGTGTACGATTGTGATTTAGTATTTCCATTTGTAAGTTCTTAGTTGGGGTCATTTTCTTAGAATAGGAATTAATAAATCGTTCAGATTATTCCATGCATGTTTTGGACAATTGAAAGTTCTTAGTTGTTGGCCATTAGGTGTCTTTTGGTTTCATGGCCCCTACTCTCTCGTGTGCACACACTTATTTTTCATGCTTGTTGTGGACTAGTGTAACGACTATGTTAACATGTTGGAATGTCAATCCACAATTGCATCCTTCTTTATCAGTAGTAATGCATGGAATCTGCTGCGTATGTATGGCTCCATGCATATCTTCCTTAGTGATTTGAATAGATAAATCTCTCATATTGAACTTAGCATCAATTATGCTAAGCCATGCTCTTCCCATGATGACTGGAAATTCTTTGTTGTCATTTTTCATGTCAATCACAAGAAAGTCTGTTGGATAGGACTACCCATTGACAGTGGTTACTACATTATCTACCTGTCCCAAAGGAATGGTGATAAATTGATTTGCAAGCTCTAACCCAATGTTTCACTTCTTTAAGGATGGTAGGTTCCATGCCTTATATGTTTTTTGAAAGATCAAGTTTACCTTGGAACCTAAGTCTAGTAGAGCCTTGTATGGCAAATTTCCAGCAACTAGTAAATAAATCAAAGGAACTCCTAGATTAATTATTTTCTTAGGGAGTGGTCTTGCCTTTATCTAGTCTGTGACTATTTCTGTTAGCATGACAATTTGCATGTCTATATTTGATTATGGTGGAAGCATATTGTCTCTAGGAAGATCTTCCTCAAAAAAAGTTTGTTGCAATGAAGTTCTAACTTTACCAGCCTTTTTAGGACTTGTCTTAAAGAGAGGATGTTTCTTTGTTCAACCTTTAGTGTTGCTAGTAAATCCTCTATCTGTATATTCACCACCCTTGTAGTTTTCCTTTGTTGCGGTTGTGATGGCAATTCCCCTTGCATAGTGGGTGGTGGCACTAATGGCAAGGAATGAGAAGTTTGATTTGATGAATTAGTTGCTTATAGATGCATGTATGAGTTCGGATTTGTCCTTGGTGGTGTTGGTCTGTGGTACTTAGTTGGGTAGTATTGTGGAGTTTGGACAACAATGTTACCCATAGAGATTGACATTGTATGGATATTGTTGGTGAGGTGGTGACATGACCGATGATTGGGGTTATTGCCATTGCTGATAGTACTGCTCATATGGTTGTGACAAAGCTCCATTGGGATAGTATGTTGGTTGGAAGTTCTACTTGTAGTTACCTTGAGGATAAGGTAACCTTCTAGGCATTTTTTTTTAACAAATTTTGGATTAAGTGCATATGTCTCTATTTCTGGTAAATGTGCCATTACTGGACAACATCTTTTAGGGTGTTTGTATCGGCACATGATACATCCTTCCTCATCAGTGAAGTTTATGTTTGAAGAATTAGCCATTGAAGCCACTTTGCCCTTTCATCCAAAATCTTTCTTCTTTTTCTTATCCTTGCCTTTTCCAAAGGCTTACTTTGTTATCTCATCCACAATCCTCAATGCTATTGTAAATTTTTCATCTGCTGAGTCCCACATTTTCTCTACCTTTTTTGCAATCTCAGTTATAGTTTTCTAAATTGGCATAGTCTTCTTTTAAATTGTTTGTTCCAAAGTTTCTTTCTCTTGAGATGTCACAAACTCATGCATCTCTTTTCCTGATGGATGGATCTCTATTATACTCTTTTGTTGATTCTCTGTTTCTTAGCTCACCTTCTTCCTTCACCACTTGACCAATTAGTCTTTGAATTTGATGAACAGCAATTTCAAATAATCAACCTTGGGCATAAATCCCAAGGGTCTTTCTAGTCTTATTCCTTAACCCATCTACAGTGTGCCTTAATTGGTCTTGCTGTGAGAATTCATGGCCCGGGCATCTATGCAGTAGTGAATAGTATCTGCCCATTGCCGTATCAAGGGTTTCATGAATCCCTTACTTCCACCCTTGGATTTGTTTCCTTAAATTAAACATTCGTGAGTAGATTTGGTATTTATCATTGAAGATGTCTCTAGCATGGTACTCCATCTTTTGATTGATTTAGGTTCAAGTGATCTGTACTAGCTCTCAACCTCTTTCACAAGTGTTCATGGGAACAACTTCAACTTTTGCAAATTACTTTCAATGTTTTGTAGGGCGTAGGCATCATGGAATGCTTGGAGGTAATGTTGTGGAGCAACACCCTCAAATCTTGGCATGTTATTCATATCAAGCTGTCTAATATGGCTATCGCTCACATGCCTAGTCAAAATGTAAATAGCTTCTTGGATGTTAATCATGCTACAGGTTGTCATCAAGGGTTCATCATCGTGATTGGGTTTGTGTATCCCCTTCTATGCTCATACCTTTCTTGATCCTCTCTTTGATCCATACGTCTTCTTCATTTATAACCTTCATCTTCCTCATCTGAATGCCTCAGGCAATAGTCATGGTGATCATGAGTCCTTCTCTCCTCCCTGTCATCGTCTTGGTGCATTAGCCTCCTCCTATGACAATCCATTGATGATTGTGAGGATGAGGATGAGGCAGTAGGAGAATAGTACTAGCTTGTCCTTCTTGCATGACTTTGGTATGCTTCTCTATAGAAGTTGGCAGAAGCTCTTGGCCTTGAGTCCTACTTATACTTCAAGTTAGTAACCTCCCTCTTAGGTGTTGCTACTAGGGTGGAATATAGTTGAACTTTGATAGGTTCCTCCAATCGGATGATAGGTATCTGTGAATGAACTTCATGATTTTGATGGAGTTGTTATGTGATGAATGCGTCACCATCAAGCTCTTCTAGGATAATAGAAGAGTTGACTTTCTTTCTTTTATCGTGGACATGTTTGATTTCCATGGCAACATCTCTCTTTACTTACTCCTCAATGGGCTGATAGGGTCGTGTCATGTGTTTGGTCACATGATATTTGTCAAGTGCCTTGCTCAAATTCATGCCCCTTAGAGTTGTTTAAAGCATGATGGGTGTTGAGCATTTTGGAGGTAGAACAACTGGTACCTTGAAGATATCTCTACCTTAGTTGCCCATCTTGGTGAAAGATGAAAGTAAAATCGAGATAATAAGGATTGTGATGAGCATATGAGATCCTTGCTTGCATTGGCATGCTCCATTCTTCTTCATTACTAATTTTGTCATTGCCTCTTTTTGTCTCCTTGGCAGGTGATGATGTATCCTTGTGTGAAACCATGTTGTGGTTTAAGACATTTGGTTAAGTGTGCTTAATTGTTTAGGTTATGAATTTTAACTTTGAATTCTAATACAACGAACTTTATGAAATCAATTACTTAGCATACATTAACTTGTCCCTGGTAATGGTGCCAATGATGAGCGATGAAGTAATCCAACACCTAACCATACAAGTCATAGGTGTTCACACATGACCAGATCGTAATCCATGGACGAGGCAATGTGAATATGCTAGTAATTGGTTTAAGTTCGAAACTGTTGTCTTCCCACGTGGAGCTAGTGAAGTCTATGTATATGGTTTAGCTCACAGTGAGGTATATGATAACTGATTTTGTTGGGCCATTGCTACTTTTAGTGAACATGGTGAAATGTAAATAGTTTCTAAGTCTAAGTAAAATAGTAAACAAATCTATTCTATCCTAAAGCAATGGATATACGATCCTAATTTTTCCATACACATCTTAGGCTTACGTAATCTTTATTGAGATTACCAAGCATTTTGCTACTGGGCAAACCAAGCAATAGTACTATTGAGTTACCAAATGATCATGCTTTACACTTGAAATCAATTGTATCCATTCCATATATTAACAATAGTAAAAGTAAAGTGCATGGAATAGTAAAACATTAACTAGGAAAGCAATAATTAGTAGTCTAAGTGAAAATGGTAAACATTATTCTAAGTAAAGCAGTAAACTAGGAGAATGTTGCAATAGTATGAAATAGCTTGATCTTTATTGCTGGTCACACTTGTGCCCAAGTACAAGATTTTCAAATAAAGACTATGTTCACTAAGTCACACTACATTGCGAGCATTCACACTTCTAAGTACTTAAGACTAAATTCAAGAAAACAAACTGAAAAAAATCTACTACTATTGAATGAAATCTTTTGCAAATCTATGTGCTTAAGTGCTATATTTATAGGTTGGCATGCATCCCATGATATCGCATATACAATGACATAGCTAATGCTACGATATTGTAGTCTGTCCAAAATATGATTTATCAAAAAGCACCCAAATGGGTTTTCACTTCCTACGAAAGGCTTCCTGTTAATAAAAAAGAAAAACTAAAGAGAGAAATATTTAGCAATTTATCTATTGAATAATGTCACCTTGAACTGACAATGGAAGAGAATTAGCTCAAGAATCTATGTGAAAAATCACATTACATTAAAACTTCTAGATGACATAAATAATAAGAAGATGAAAGCAATGCCAAGTATAAAATAGAAATCAATAAAACTTTATCTAATATTGGTTGAAAATCATGTAGACATTTGCTATACCAAATCCAAGAACTAGGAGCAAGGGACAAATAAAAAAACAATGGATGAATGTATCTTCCATGTTGTGGACAAAACATCTTGGGTAAATGAGAGTGCCAAATACCAATAGGTGAACCTTGATGAATCAAACACTACATAAATTGTATAATTTTTGGAGTAGTGGCATTCCATATGTTCTGAATTTGTTGTTTACATAACTACACATTGTAATTAACCTTTTTAAAGATAATTGAATTTTGGCCAAATATAAGTATTAGAACTAATAAGAGTATACATAATCTTGGACCAATATTTGTTGTTTACATAACTACACATTGTAATTAACCTTTTTAAAGATAATTGAATTTTGGCCAAATATAAGTATTAGAACTAATAAGAGTATACATAATCTTGGACCAATATGTGAAAACATGATGGCCATTAATCCAAAAAAAAAATCAAGATTATGTAAAATAAAAAATTCTAGAAACATTAATGCTATAGAGACTTTAACATGCAAGACCACATAGTTTAGCAATTATGTATTTAAAGAGATAAAAGGGAAGAAATGCCAAGCTTAAACCATGTGCTAAGAAAGCATGAATGCATAATAGCCCATACTTAATTATTAATAAGAAACCACTAAAAAAATTATAAGTATAAAGGTAGAAACACTAATATTATTAAATTTCCAAAAATCACTAATAAAACTCCAAACCTTCCGAATTACCACGTAGGTATAAAATAAAAATACCTCCAACCCAATTTAAATACGCAGCATTTGTTGTGGTTTCCAAAGTTACCAGAGTTTGGATTTTGCATTCATTTCTTTACGTGTTGCAAGATTGAGAAGGGCATCCAAGGAGGAATAGAGTTTGTTGGGTCACATGCCAGAATAGCGCTGCTGCTGCGTACAGACAGACAGACAGACATAACTCCCAGCTGTACCAACATCACCACACAGTGGTTCCCACCCACATGTTTAAATAAACAGAAGCAGCAAAAGCACCAATGCCCATCCTTATTTCCAATTTGCCTATACTGTAAATCTACATTCACTAAAAGGCAAATGTGAAAAACAGTAAATGCCCAAAAATATGAATGAAGATAACAGCTGGAATGCAGGGTTGACACAGGCAGGCAGGCAAGCATGAGACCAGCAGCGTCTTCCTTCCATACATTCATATTTGAGTTGTCACGATATTGCATTAGGCTGCTGCAACTGCAATAATAATTCCATTTTCTTTCTCCATCGTTTGTTCCTTGTGGATGTCCTTGGAATTGCCCTTTCGTGCAGCTCCACCCATTTTCAATTTCCATCTGAAACGCGTATTCATATTGTTATTGGTACTGCAAATTTTCAATCAAACGCTGCTGTTGCTGCTTCTCTTTTATGGCACATTTGCTCTGTTCCGCACACTTGCCTTTGACAGCGTTCGCACCGCAAACGCAATTGCCGCGCCGTTCCGCCGCAGCAGCAGACGCGGATTCCGATTCAGATGGCAGAACTGGTCTGCTAATCATTGTTTTGACTCCCGGATCGGTTACGCACGGCCTGCAACTTTTTTGTTGATTCGTTTCTGAGATTTTGTAAGTTCTAGGGCACGCTTGTTTTACAGAGAGTCATTCAAAGACTCCTCATTCGAAACCAATGCTGTGAACCTACTCTCTCTCTCTCTCTCTCGGATGCCCTAGCTAGGGTTTGACGATTTCGTTTCATCGCCGCTCTCGTTTCTTTTTGATGTCAAGAAGACGATGGTCTTTTGAAATCCTATTTCAAGTGTCGCTGATTCACAATGCTGGAATTTGCAGGCTAGGGTTTGTGTGCGTCGTTGGCCATGGACGGAACAAGCTCATTCGGAGAATCGCTGGAGAGGATTCTAAACAACAACAACAACAACAATAACATGAAGCACGCCGGAAACAGCGACGACGACAAGCGGCATAGCCACAGCCTGAGCCCGAGATACGCGACGGCCGCGGCCACGGCCACGGCAGGCGCGGCTTCGTCTCGGAGCAGGACCAGAAGCAGCAGCTACAGTCCGGTGAGAGTCCGGACGCGTCCGCGAGGCTTCGACGAAGAAACGGCGCCTGCGCCGGTTCACACATGCATTTCCAGCGGCGGCATCGGCATCGGCATCGTTAGAAGCGAAATACAAATGGAAGCGAAGGTGTGGCAGCGGTTACCGGACGACCTACTGTCCCTGGTTTTAGCACGAGTATGGCCTCTGCAACTGGTGCGTCTGCGCTGCGTGAGCAAAGCGTGGAAGTTCCTGGTCGAAGACCGGGCTTTCCTCTATCACCATTCGCAGGCGCGCTCCCACGGACCGTGCCTTGTGACGCTGTCGCTCGGCGGAAACGGAGCGCTGTGCTGCTCCATGCTCTTGTTGTTGCTCCCGGGCCGCAGCTGGCACAGAGTGCCGCTGGGGTTTCTTCCCGATTGGGCCGTGATCGGAGGAACTCTATCTCTGGTCGGATCCTCCGGCGGATTGCTGTGCCTCGCCGGCTCCGACCCCGGCGGCGTCTTCCGCATCGTCGTCTGCAATCCCCTGACGCAGCAGTGGCGAATGCTGCCCTGTATGCATCACAATCGCCAGCGGCACCTCATTGTCGTTGCAGACAGAAAGCGCAGGTTTTTCAATATCGTCGCAGTTGCCGCCATGGATGCTTCTTCTTCTTCTT
Source organism: Gnetum montanum (assembly GCA_015680685.1). Taxonomy (NCBI): domain Eukaryota; kingdom Viridiplantae; phylum Streptophyta; class Gnetopsida; order Gnetales; family Gnetaceae; genus Gnetum; species Gnetum montanum. Next base: position 431,489 of record MNCI01009773.1, read on the forward strand.
CCTCCTCCTCCTCTTCCTCCTCAAATGCTCAGTCGTTGTTGCCGACCGAGCTCTACGATTCTCGTCACAATCGGTGGACCGTTCATGCGCCTCCGCCGGCAATCAATTTGGGTTCCTCCAAGATGGTGTTCTGCGATTCCAAGGTTTATATGGAGACGCTGTCGCCGCTTGGGCTGATTGTGTTCAGAATGGAGCAGCGCGAGTGGGAGCAGATTCAGTTCAAGTTTCCCAGATCGCTGCTTGAAGGCCATCTCGTTTCGGGTGGGAACAGTCGTCTGTTTCTGGTGGGGCGCGTTAGACTGTATAATACCAGCCAGACGGTCCGGATTTGGGAGCTTGACCATGCCAAAACCCTGTGGGTCGAGATTGAGAAGATGCCCCGCAGGATTTTCAACTCGCTCCGCCTCTTTGCAGAGCGTTTTGAGTGCACCGCGCACGATAATTTGATCTGCTTCACTTCGGCCAATCAGGGGAAAGGACTCATTTATGATACTCAGAAGAAGACTTGGTCCTTGATAAATGCCTGCGCTCGGCATACTTGGAAGAGCCACTTCACCTTCTACGAACCCAGATTTGATTTGTCTGTCAATTGAGTCCAAAAAACATAAAATGAGCGCATTCCTACGGCGGTCATTCTTGCAGCAGCAGCAGCAGCCTTGCAGCGCCAGCGTTGTACATGGTATTTAATCTTTTGTGTTCCATCTGTCCATCAGAGAGAGAGAGAGTCAATTTTGGGTAATAGGATTTAGCCGGAAAGATTTAATTTATCATCAAAATTCTTATTTCTTCAAGCCAATTCTTGCGTTCAGTTTTAGCAGCACAGCAATGTGCGTGTTATCGAAATCGAAGTAGCGTGCCCCATTAATTTCTGGCTGTGAATTTGCCGTCAGATAATGCCGTAGTTAAAAGTTAAGCGGTTCAATTCCAGTGGGTGATATTAGAAACTTGTGGGGAATGGCGTGGCTGAAACTTTGGCTACTAGATTCTGAAGGTCTGCGTTTCCACAGGGAGGGAGAACACTCATTTTTACCTATGATCGGTAGGTAGCAGGTCCTCAATCAAGAGTCAATCCTTAACTATATCAGGAAAAAGCCCTAATTGATTGACGTCTCCTTTTGATTCGCATCTCTGTTCAGGGTAGTTGAACAGAGAAATATGGCCCTGGACAGAAGGGAACATTATTTTTGGGAATACATGGCTAATTTCTCTTTCTACCAGAAGATGAACCAGAGAGCTCTGAACTGTGGCATGTAGCATCTATAACAAAATCAGTTTAACTGTTTAGACATACAGTTATGGATTTTACGTAAATTTTCTGATCATTTAACAGGGATTGCATAGGCAAATTACCAACATAAATTCAGACATACGAAGTGTTTTCACCTAGCATTTGCGATGGTGAAAGTTGGCCTTTTTGAATTCATATAATATTTTAAAATGATGCGGGGATGATTAGCTTAGCATGTAGTCGAATTATCATTGTTGTAGTCCTATTCTTAACGGGGTTGGCATTATGGATTCTTCTGGTTACACAAGATCCTTTCCATGCTATATGAGTCATATTGAAATTGATCGGTAAAATTTAGATATTACCTTTTTAATTATACATGAAAAACACCATATCAACTCTGTTATGGAAAGCTCTTATTTTACATTCAAAAGGATTTGGTTGTCTATTTTGTGAAGATTCTAAATTAACTTATTGACAAATTAGATGATGTATATTTTTTGGTTATAGTGCAAAAACTTCGTAGGTGTGAGGGAGTGAAAGGATTGAGGGTCACCTTCATGCAAGGTGAAGGTGGTGGGGGGTTGTTAGGGTTAGGGTTTGAGAGTAGTGAGGAGGCTATGGCAATGGGGTGGGGGTGGTGTTGGGGGTGTCTATGGCAATTTTGAGTTTGTAGGAATGTTGATGTGGGTAGGGAAGTGGTGGGGGGTGGGGGTGGCTATGGCAATTTTGAGTCATTAGGAATGTTGATGTGGGTGGGGAAGTAGGTAATGTTGTGACCAGCTTTGCTTAGGCAAACTTGATGTTCGTTCCCCGCCCTTATGGGGCCCTACGTTACCCTGTTTTGTCTAAGGGGGAACTCGGGGAAAAGTTCCCCACGAACGCGGGGTGATTTGAATCATAGGTGCGATTATGTAGACAAACACCCCCCCAACAAGTTAGCACCTATCTCTAGACCCTTTTGATTCCTATCACTTGCCTTACCCTACTAACTCCCTACGTAGACTTACATTCCTCAATGATTAGCCTAGCATTGCTGTTTGCCTCGATGACCAAGTTGGCATTGTTCCTTTGCCTAAACGATGCTTCAACATATAGCTAGCACTAGGAGCCACAATTGATGGACCTATAGGAGGGGGATATGCTTAACCTAGCAACTTTCAATTGGACTTTCATTTCCCTTGCTCATGACGATAATGACAATTTGCTTGCTATGGCCTTTTGCTACCTACAATTCATTGCCTCATCATTAATTACTTGTTGCATGAGCTTGTAGACTTGTTACTATTGGATGAAATCTTGTTTGATGAGCTTTTTGCTTGGTCTTGCCACCATAGTGGCTTGATGTTCAAATTGGACCCCATGCCATGTTTGCTATGCTTAGGACATCTATGTCCATTTTTGTAATGCTTTTTCTTTGACAATATACACACTTTTAAGTTCTCTCATAAAAAATGCAAAAACTTGTGAATATAAAATTTTTGAACTTATAAATGTTTTGATCCTATTGATAGAAAGTACTAGCAATCTCTTGTGTGGAGACAATGAGCTAACCACTTGAGCTACTTGTCATTGGTTTGGCTAACCTTTCATTGTTAGGTGCACTTTATGTTCTTTATTTGGACATGACTAAACATATCAAAACTTTCCATAACAAAAGAATTGTTGATTATATCTTTTTGGTGTTATCCAACATACAACTAGCATTCACAACTTACCCTGATAAGAGAATTGTTGATTGTACATTTTTTATTGTTTTCCAACATCCACCTAGCATTAACATCTTTACAGCCACATGTTGAATGTAGCACTTCTTGATTGGCTAACATTCCACAATGTATAAGATCACAAGATTCATAACAATTCTATAGAGCTTTCCCTTAAATCTAATGGAAATTCTTTATTTTGTACTATTAATCTAACAATGAAGTGTTAGCCTAATGGTAAGACTCTTGATTTAGTTCTTGCCACCTATACATAGACCCACCACAGTTTGACCCTTACCTCCAACCCCCTTCCATGTCAAATCATGGTTAACTTTACCATCCATTTGTACAAGATATCCCAAATGTCTAAATTGTTTGCTTTGTGTGATATGTTGGTTTTGAATTTTAATTTTCATACTTTCATTTCTTGCTTTTTCATTAAAAATGTACTTATTTTGGTTGTCTTTGTCATTTAATTTTCATATCTTTATTTCTTGCATTTTCAATAAAAATGTACTCATTTTGTTTTTATGTTTTTTGTATTTGTCATTATTTGACCATTAATTTGTCACTTCTGTTTTCATTTCATCTGTATTTGTTGTATGAATTTCTTTTTACCTTTAAGTGGAATAACCCTTTCAATCCTTGTATGATTTTCCTTTGGTAGGGTATGGAGTTTCCAATTTGGCTATTGTAACCATGCAAATACGTTATCAAAATGTGCCATAAACACTTTAAAACCTAGTTTATTGTTTTCTAAAAAAAATGCACTCCATGTATTTCCATTTTAGTTATTTTAATTAACCATTTTGATCAAAAAATTTTGTAGCAAGGGATTCCTTAAATCTATTCATCAATACAATATCATCTACAAAAAGCATACATTAAGAGATACTAACTTGATGCTAACCCATTCCCTTTTTCACTTGGACTTGAGACAAAATATGATAGTTACTTGCATACTAATAAGACATGCAATTCTATGTTATTAAAATTGAAACCATTATAGAAAAATATTTTAAGGAAATAACATTATATAAGGAAAGCATACAATAGCATTATATTCTTTCTTTCTTAAGGGGAATAAAAGTGAGTCATTTTATAGGGAAACATGTTATAGCATAAACTCTTTTACGCTAATTATAAAATTTCAAAAAAGTATTTCAAGTATATAATAATATTTTTTTAATATTCAACTTCTTTGTAGGCTCAACTTTCTACAACAATTTATTAGTCATGAATATACCTTATAGAATGTCTATATTGCATATTTTAAAAGATGGTTATATATTGTGTTAATCCAATTGTTTATGAGAACCATGCTACTTTCTAAAATATAATATTGATGCCATATACAACATAGGTTTAGTTATGTCATGGAATTTTTTTCTAGCTATGTTAAGTCTATTGAATTTAAAATTAACTTTAAACATTGAAAATAGCTATAAATATTCCCTATGATGTATCTATTTAGTTAAGAGTTATTTTTTAAAGAAAGATAATTACTAAACAAGCTAACTATTTATTAAATGAGTTAATCAATTAATGAATTTACTATTTGCAAAACCATAGTTTCCTTACATCCTTTGATCCTCAATTTATTTTGTTATTTTTAAATAGATATTAAACTCATGATTTTGGAATTCAACCAGTTGTAAAACATAGTTCACTTGATTAGAGCATACAACTTGTTTGCAAAATCACATATTCAATCCCTTCGTAGAAAAGTGAATGCTAAGACATGTATCAACTAGTTTGTGAATTTGCTACCCATTTATTGGTTTTATAGCACCTTTTTTTTTCATATTTTACAAGCAAAAATTAAAGTTTCACATTTAAAAAACCAAACAAAACTATGGCATCCCATCATTAATAGTTATGTAATATATTAAGTACATGTACTATATTGTTTGGTACAATGTTATTTAGATATATCCTGTTTCAAGGGAATGCTTCTAGAAAAATTTCTTTTCCCATACTCCAAAATGTAATGGTATTCCTAACCACTTAGGAACACATACCAAATTTTTTCAAAATTAAAAACAAAAAATTAATCCTTACAATTCTAAAACATGAAAAATCAATCTTAAAATTAACGTGACAACAACGCTTCTATAGTATTTTATGATTTTCTAGCCAGATTTGTAAATATCATATTTCAATTCTCTCCTTATTTCCAAGAACGCATGCAAATAGCACTCTTTGTTCCAAGTAATCTATCATTTTTTCTTTCGACCAATTAATTTTAATATAATTTTACATATTACATTTAAATTTTTAAAAATTTACCAAAAAATTTCATCAATGAAATCCACGTGTTTGGCCTTGCCCTTGCAAAACTACCCTTAGTTCCAAATTCATTTGGTTATGCATTCATGCTTTTCACCTATAAAGATATATATTTAAAGGAAAAAATAGTAAATAATTTTATTACAGTGGCAGAGCAAAAATCTTAACAGCACATCAGGCTGTAAATGAGTACCAACCTCATCATTACCGCATCGCATAAGAAACACACACATATATAAAGCAAAAATATGCTGCTCTGCAAATGAAAAATTAACCAATGGTGCAATGAACGTAATAAATAACAAGTGCCCTTAGGCTTTGCGCTCCAGGAAATTGACATCTGCTAACATCATAATCATCAAACCAGAAAAAAAGTTAATGAAGAGCATTCTTCTCATGCTAGATGGGGCAGCCATACTGCAATGCATTAAATTTGTTGAAACATGCAAGCGTGATATGTATGGAAAATGTCGCAATTCAGCGATGTTTGGGGGACGTTAATAGTGTTATACATGCATCTCACTATTTACAAGAATTTGCACATAACACTCATTATGATGTTGTTAGAATAGATTATCAAATATACTGTCTTCAAATTTTCCAGTGACTTCTGTTCTTACAGTTCTTTTCATAGAATCCCAAATTTCTATCTGTGAAATAACCCAACTTGGATTCAAATCACTTTTTAGCCACAATGCTTCACCTGTTTCCTTGTGCTTGAAATCTGGGGCATCTGGACGCCTCTGTAAAACAGAACTAGTGTATTGCAATTATTACATTTAAAAAGAAAAACTATGGTTGTTCTCACAAAAGAAACAAGTGCCACATTAAAACATCTAATCTTTAAGCAGATATCAAAAGAACGAGAAATAACCTTAATTAAGTGAATCACCTTATTGTTTCTTTGATCCCGCCACTCCGATGGATCAACAAAAAATCCTTTCCATAAACTTTCTATTGCAGCTTTTTTTTCCTCCATTTTTCTTCCTCCCTCCTCAACATCTTCAACAATCATTTGTAAAATAAAATAAATAAAAAAGAGTTTTCGCTGTTAGCATATATATGCATGCACACACAATGCCTTCAGTCTCAAGAGCAATCTGAAATTAAAAGCAGACATTACAACTAACATGACATGCTATAATCTAGGCGTGTGACTTATTGGTTAGGTGTGCAATAGGCCACCACCGAGATATACAAGCATCATGCAAAAGAATTATTGAAATTGAACTGGTCCAATAGATCCATAGCATCTTGGATATAAAAAAAACACTTTCAGTTATTAATTATGACGCAACAATTACAAGTACTAACAATGAGATAAAATTACTTACATCTAGGATAAAATTACAACCGTTTATCAATGTCTTCCAATGCCAAATTCTTAACAAAATTTAGCAGCTCCTCAGAAATGAATTTACGTAGTGCAACACATTAATAAGATTTGGAATACACTGCTGGGGTGAAATTCAGAAAATAGCAATGTTAGAAAGCTCCAGTACCGGTCTGAAGATGTATGCTGGCTTTCAATATCAGAGGTTGAGTGCTCCAATAAGTATTAAGATATTTCATGATTGCCAAGTTGGCTGAATGTTACTGGTAGAAAAGCAGCATTTGTTCTTTCCATCAGAAAAGCAAAATTTTGTTTTCTAAATTACGTTTGGATCAGAAAATCAGAATTTTTTTATTCTTAGCTACTGTTTCATATCAGAATATAAACCTTTATGTATCAGAAAATCAAAGGTTATTTCAGAAAATATTTATTTATTAATCATGTAGAAACTCTGAATATATATAAAATTGGAAGGAGAATGTCATATATAAAATGACACTTGACTGCCTGAATATTTGAGCCTTACATGGTTATAATTTTTATTTCCAAGGCTAAGATTATATTGGTACCTGATATGATTATTTTATTTTTGAGAAATCTGATCCTCTCATCTTGGTTTATATTTAAAATCCCATGAAAAATCTACTTCAAATCTTATTTTATTAATAGAATCTCTTTTTACATGTTTAAAAAACACCTGTGAATATACTATCTGCAAATCTGATTGCTATAAAAAAATAAACATCGTTTTATATTAGTATATTTGCTACTGTTCAGCACAAATGATTTGATTACTGTTTTATCAAGGGATTTGATAACTTTTCAACGTTCTTTATAGAATTCATTGAGTCTGATACAAAACTAAAAATTTTTCATAGTGTTTGTCACCACTGTCATGAATCAGGCATTGCAGTAGGGAACATGTTCTGGTGGGATTTTGATCAATATATTCAAGGATTAGTATCCCTGTTCCTTAAATGTTAAAATCATTGCAATAAAGTCTAAAGGTTTGCCCTGTCGGCCTTAATGAGAGTTATTAATTAATGGTCCTACTGTCCCACTGCTGCTATCGGAGAGTGAACATATTTCTCCAACCGGTCATACGTAACCTTCAAATAGAATTTTTGTGTTGTCTTTTGAAAAGCCTTCTTTACTTCTGGGTTGCAAACTGGAATGTAATTTCATAGTTTATTTGTATTTCCCTACAGTCACTTAAAATTTATACAAATAATAACATGATTTACTCAATTCTCCAACCTTGGTTTATGCAATTTCTATTGCCTCAAATAAAAGACGATATTTTAGGAGCCGTTGTTGTTGCCTTACACAGGAAGTTTGATTTTAATTTGTTGCTGATATCAAAGAATTACTGAACCAAAGGGTTTTTCAAATCAAATTTCATGCTCATGATGTGATGAACATTGAAGACAATGTCATGAAAATCAAACAGTGACAACACCATGATAAACCAATTTGAATGGTGAGATGCAAATAGAAATGAAAATCATGGATGCAACTGCAAATGTTGCTCGACTCCGCTCCTTATAAAACGCTGAGAATGAATAAAGGACTGCCAAAAGACTTTTCCTCACCAACTAGTCAGTAGACAATGTCAGAGGTTTAACATTTCATAACACGTCAACAGTGTACGGTGTTGCTGAAAGGTGAACCTTCTTGTCTAGTCAGCAAGACAATGGTTAGATATGCCATGTAAGCATCAAGGAATGGCATCAAGTGGTAGGACCTGTGGTGAAGTCAACAAAGTTTTTGGTTAGGATGTGACACTTGACAAAATGCAAGGTTATTGAGCAACAGGACAAGCTGTCTAATTACCGAAGCTTAGAGATTAAATGCCACTTAAATGTCAAAAAAGGTCATCGTGCAGCTAAGCAAATAGTTCAAGCAATGAGAGATCAATCAAATGTACCACGTCAACGTAGCTGACAGTCACTAAATGATTGGACCCCTATCCTAGTCAGAAGGGCTTGGTTGAGATATGCCACATTGACATCAGAAGGAATTACTAAGCAACTAGACCCTTAGTCTAATTGTAACAACCCACATTTTCCTAGGTTCATGTCTTGATGTTTGGAGGTAGTGATTGTGAGTGTGCTTTGTTTTGATGATGCATATAGTTTGGTGCCGATTTATAGATTTACCTACAATTTTTTTAGCTATGAGGCACTTGTAGGGTTAACCATGCACTTGTGATTTGTGTGCTTTGGTATTGATTTGTAAATTTATCTATGATCTGATGATGGTGATGGATTTGAGTATTGTTGATGTGCTTGTGTTCACAATTTTTATGATTTGGTGTTGAACCAGTGATTTGCCTATGATTTGATGATGGTGATGAATTTTAGTACTATTGATATGCTTGTGTGGATGGGTTTAAGTGCTATTCATGTGCTTGTGTTAATGAGTTTAAGTGTTGTTGATGAACTTGATGATTTGTATGATTTTATGCTGACTTGTTGATCTATCTAGGACTGCATAATTGTAATAAATTTAAGTATTGTTAATATATACTCATGACCTGTATGTTGAATCACACTTTTTGAATGCATTGGCTGAATGATGTATAGGTGATTGGTAGAATGACCTATGATGCTTTGTTGTGATTAAATCTGAGTTGTGTTGATGTGTACTACTATGAATGCATGAACTAAATATGTAGTGTTTGTTGATTCATCATCTATTAATGGAATAAATAAAAAGAATGTTGCATTGTTTGTAAGGTTGCTACTATGTTTTGATTATTCATTTGTTGCATGACTTATGTGTATCAAAATGATTTCTTTAACTGATTAGAATATTCCTTTGTGAATTCTACACACACACATAGATACACACATATCAGTAGGGGTATATGCGTGATCGCAAAGGATTGAGTGATTGGATTTGGAAAGAAAAAAAAAGGTGATAACAGGTATGATCTATTGCTATTAATGGTTTTGTATGTGAACACAATTAAAAAAAAATATGAATTAGGGATAACTGCATTATTTTCTTAGATGATCTTTTGAAGAAATAAATTTGATTAAATTAAAAATAAAATCCCTTCTCAATAGCTATAGAAAGGTCACATGATCACCTTTTGGTACTCAAAAGACAATCCAACACCAGGTGTAACACTAAGTGCTTGAAGGAGAAAGTATTTTCTTGATTTGATATTTTGATTTTATGCTTTCCTCTTGCTCATGGAACTCTCATCCATTCTACTTTATGGTTTTATTTTGTGATAGCATTGTAACGGAATAAGGGCAGGAGAATGTTTGGTTAGTTAAAAGAAAGAAAAAGAGAGATTTTGGAAAGAACTAAACCAAAGTGCTCTTGGTTGGAAAGGATAGATATTCATGTTATTTTTTTAGGGTGGCTTTAGGGCAATTTAAACTTGAGACCTAATTTTGGATCTCTTTTTTAAAAAATGCAACAACACCACCCAAAAAAAAAAAAGAAAAAAAAAAGAAGCAAACTTCTATAAAGATTCAGTTACATTAAAGAAACCAAAACCTGAGTGAATAAAAATGAATAAGTAGAGAGAGGAGGTGGGTGGGGACTAGGGGTGCAAAAGGAGGGAGAGGGAGAGAGGACGGGAAAGAAAAGGAGAAAAGAGGATTGCATCAACTCCAACACTAGGAGCACATCTTCAGCAATACACAGGTAAACTATAATGATAATAATAATAGCAACAATAGTAACAAAGAAAACTATAATAATAATAATAGCAGCAGCAGCAGAGAGCGAAAGATTGCATGAGTACAACAATAAAGAAGAAACAACACTTGATGGCTAAAAAAAGGGCCATTCAAAGAGGTTTTGAAGACTGAACAAGGTGGATACACAATTCCTCCCTTGTTTTACTTGTGGCTGAAGTATGATTTTGTTTTCAAAATTCTTTCACCATCTTGAATGCTTATTGAATTTGATTTTTATTTCTAAGATTTCGGTCCCAGTTTTTGTGGATCTCTCCACCTATCCTCACACTCTCAGGCCTAAATGACTTGGATCAAAGTTGTTTTCAGATGAACTTGGGAATACCCATAAAGGTTTGGAGCAATTTGACATAAAGATTTACCAACAGGGGCCAAGGATCCCTGATATGAGCAATGGTACCAATGATAGAAAGTGAGAACATCCTAAACCCATCTCAATTTAGGAAATCTTAAAGTGAGCTTTTGAGTATTGGCAATTTGGCGATTTCTCAAGTTTGGCCTTGAATTTATTTTGATGAAATTGATCTTGTGATCTTTCTATGATTTACCAACTTGTAAAATTCTTAACCCTATGCTAAGACCTTCTCAGTTTTAATTGAGATATCTTTCTACAATTTACCAAGAAGAGGGGCTAATAAACAAAAATCTTATTTAAATGCTTTCTTCTCACTATAGATTTTTATGATTTAATTTTGTTGAATAATTGGTTGTAGATTCTTGGAAACTAGATGAATGTGATTTGAGAAATTTTACATATATTTTCTGTTAAGATAGAATAGCTATTGTGTTATACAAAATGTTGAATAAGAATGGTCTCATTTTCCTTATGACTGAGGGTATAGCAAATTATTATATCAATAATGATTAAGTCTTTGTTTAACTTGGTATGGTAGCAAATGAATTTTGTATGTTTCTCTTTACTGATTTCAGGATTATTTGAATTTGGATTTCTAGTGGTGATGTAATATGATTTTCACTTTGATGCTTATTTATCAATTACTTTGTATGTGAGATGATCTTGTATTGTGAATGTTGTTAAAAGATAAGTAAGATGTTATTATGTCATTGAATGGATTTCAGATTATTGTTTCTTATGTTCCTTATGGTGAATTGTTTGGCTGAGCAATACCCAATGAACTGTACTTGGACATATTTCTTTTATTTTCCAAGAAAATCAAATATTGATCAGTAAATAAGAGAAAATTAGATCTATATACTGTATCAGAGTGTAGGACCCCTAAGAACCACCCTCTAAAAATTAGTACAATTTTCTCCAATTGTGTTTTCCCTTTCCAATCCTCTTAAAACATGGTATTATACTTACATGAACAACTAATAAGGATGTGACTCATAATGATGGGTTGTTTACAAGGCCTCTGTAACTCCTTTCCTCATTAGACTTAACAAGTTGTTGATAGGATGAGACTTTGCCACTTCTTATAATCTTAAGGATTGATGCATCTATTGCATATCATCTATCTTTAGTAGCACTACGATACCATAAAAAATAGCATCATCCGGGGTAATTACTAACACTTTGCATCACTTGTAATGCTAGAAAACATGTAACATTTATGTGACTCACTTGTTTCAAGTTTCTTTTCACAAGCAACACCAATGGATATGGTTGGATGTACTGCTAGTCCTCTACTATGTTTTTGCCATACAAGATCATTTCATCTATGATAGAATTCAAACAATGGATGGGAATAAAAAATATAGGTTTCAACAACTTTGCTCATGTCATGTGACATTGCATTTCCACATTGAGGGCCATCTAACTCAAAGAACCTAGTCACCATCTAGCTGTGAGTTGGGTTATCTTTGGGTTCTAAACTACACAAACAAGGCTTAGCTCAACTGTTATTTTTGGACTACACTTTGATATACCCCACAAGATAGGTGACTGGGGATCGTATTTGAGGTGGGTACATGCTTATGAATGGCACCTGGATTATTGCAAACCTTCGGGTGTTGTGCAACTCAACCACCTTAGGCCCAATGGCTCAAGATAGTAAGCTGAAGTAAGCATATGTATGGGTAGAGTTGGATAGTGGTGTTCATCACCACATCTAGGGCAAGGTATATGCAAAATATATAAATAATGCAACCCATCCATCCAACGTATGAGGATGAATATATATTATTATTGAAATGATTAGTTAATGATCCCTAAAATACTACATATTTCACACAATACACACCATTCAAATCCATCATCCACCTAATTACTAACTATGAGTTTAGGTGAATTACTTGTCCTAGGGCCCAAAGAGCTTCTAATCATAATTCATGTGGGTTATTTTTATGGAAAGCAAATCAACATACATGATCGCACATATATTTTCTTTCTTTTCTTTGCACAAATAAAATAATATAATTGTTGATAAATAAATGGGGTTAGCACATTGATGCAAAAATAAATAAACAATATTTACTTTGCATGAAAGAAAAATTTAACTATAAAAAAATGTACAAAGCATTCGTGTAATGAAAGACTTACTCCAAGGAGACTTCTAGGCTTCCAAGGTGCAATATTCCACTCATACAAGTGAAAGAAGTAACTATGCATCTCAAGTATATTTTAAATACCATATAAGAACTAGCTCACATCATACAATGGAAAGAGTTACAACAATTAGAGTTTGTTTTTCATAGGACAATTAGCCAATGTTTTCCTCTATTTTTAGGCATCCAAAAATTGGGCAAACAAATTCTCAAAGTAGGGCATAATTTTTTAGCAATCAAATCTGTGTTTAAGGGAGATTGAGGGCCTAAAAATAAGTTTGAAATTATAATTCACATAGTTCATGGGAGTTGGGATTTAACAAGGTTTTGTTTTGTTTTTGTTTTCATTTCTTTTTCTCAGTCTAAGGTATCTTTCAAGCTCTGCAATATTAGTAATTGGGAAATAGAATCTAGGGATATAGATTACCAGCCAAAAAATAATAATATAACAGTAACAGTCCCCCTTTTTCTTAATTTCCCAGGCTAAAACAGAGTAAAAAATCTCCAAATTCCTTTTTCTTAGAAAAAAAGAGAAACAGGGGCAGATTCTATGTGTGATGGTTGTCCTTTCCATTTTTATTATTATCTAAGAAATCAGAAAGCAGTAAATGCTAGATAACATAAAATAAAGAAAAAGAATGGGAGTCTCTATACTAGCATTGTTAAATAATCAAAATTCTGATTTTGTCGAGGAGAAAACAAACAAAATCCCATGTGCTTATATGCAATATGGAAAGGAAAAACAACAATAAAATCTGATATGTACTAAGCTTGAACACCATAATGGATTAACATAGTTTCAAACTTTGAAATCTTCATTAATAAATTTTCCAACCTCATGTTTTCACATTGAGAGAAATGTACAACAAAGAACAATTTAACAATGATTTGAGACCTGACAACTCTCTTAAAAATCCATCAAAACTGACCCCAAAAAAATGATCAACAAAACAAAACATGTGCACTCAACAAAAGATACCAAAAATCCTCAATATGTCTAGGGGAGATTGAGGGCCTAAAAATAAGTTTGAAATTATAATTCACATAGTTCATGGGAGTTGGGATTTAACAAGGTTTTGTTTTGTTTTTGTTTTCATTTATTTTTCTCAGTCTAAGGTATCTTTCAAGCTCTGCAATATTAGTAATTTGGAAATAGAATCTAGGGATATAAATTACCAGCCAAAAAATAATAATATAACAGTAACAGTCCCCCTTTTTCTTAATTTCCCAGGCTAAAACAGAGTAAAAAATCTCTAAATTCCTTTTTCTTAGAAAAAAAGAGAAACAGGGGCAGATTCTATGTGTGATGGTTGTCCTTTCCATTTTTATTATTATCTAAGAAATCAGAAAGCAGTAAATGCTAGATAACATAAAATAAAGAAAAAGAATGGGAGTCTCTATACTAGCATTGTTAAATAATCAAAATTCTGATTTTGTCGAGGAGAAAACAAACAAAATCCCATGTGCTTATATGCAATATGGAAAGGAAAAACAACAATAAAATCTGATATGTACTAAGCTTGAACACCATAATGGATTAACATAGTTTCAAACTTTGAAATCTTCATTAATAAATTTTCCAACCTCATGTTTTCACATTGAGAGAAATGTACAACAAAGAACAATTTAACAATGATTTGAGACCTGACAACTCTCTTAAAAATCCATCAAAACTGACCCCAAAAAAATGATCAACAAAACAAAACATGTGCACTCAACAAAAGATACCAAAAATCCTCAATATGTCTAGCCGAATTTTTAATTTTAAAATAAGTACTCAATGGATCCTTTGGCCATCCAGCTGTGATATACCAAGTCTCTCCAACCCTATAGCATCTTGTAGCCCACATAAGAAGAACACCAGGGTTGGATAAGATGGTGGGGGCTAACACCATCAAGCACCTCCAAGAACAAAGCCCTTGTAGCCCACACAAGAGATCACTAGCCTTGGATAGAATGAGGGGGCCATTTCTTTAAAAAAAAAAAAAAATTCACAAAAACATGAAACACTAAGTGCACATGACACAAAGAAAATGCTAACTCATAAACCCAAAACATGCATGTCAAAAATCAGATCCAAGACATATGAGAGACTGTATGCATGACTCACAACTCACAAAAAATCCCACATGCCCTCATGCAATAATCCTCACTTGTCCAAGCCAACACAACTTCAAACACCTACTAAAAATTTATTTCAACAAGGATTTGGAATCCACCCCTTTAAAGTTGAACTTGACCCATTTGGGGAGGGAGAAGATACCTCAAGTTTGGGTTATTGTCCAGCCAACAGTCTCAAGAAATTAGCTTCAAACTGCAATCCCAAGGTGCTGCTAAAATCCCCTCACAAAATCTGAGAAAACAATTCCTTGAATTAGCCAATCAGTCACAAAAGCCTCCAACAACAGCAAAATCCACCTCCTAAGGGCCCACAAGAACACTCAAGACAGCCCAAGAGATGGCTGTAAACAAGCAAGGAACAACCATTCTCCCTCTCCTATCCTCAACTGCTTAC
The DNA here is from genome assembly GCA_015680685.1 of Gnetum montanum. Lineage (NCBI taxonomy): Eukaryota > Viridiplantae > Streptophyta > Gnetopsida > Gnetales > Gnetaceae > Gnetum > Gnetum montanum. The sequence goes on from MNCI01009773.1 coordinate 446,784, forward strand.
CCCTCCAACTAGCATAGTCTCCCCTTCCTTGGCAAAAGTGAAAATGAGAGCAAACACCCCCTCTATTTATAGGATGGAGAAGACCCTAAGGCTTGGGTAAAGACCTATGCACAAAAATTTACACAATGTGCAAAGAGTAGACAACCAATTCTTCAAAAAATTTATTTTTATTCATAGCATCATTGCTACTTGACTTGGACAAGCAAACTCTCATGAGGGAGTGGATATGTGAAATTGACAACACTCAAGAAAGTCACATGATCCCTATTAAATGAGTCCTTTGTCCCTTTTTCCAGCCATTAATATGAAGTGGACAATTCGCATACTAATAAAAATATGTCATCATAAGCATACATCACCATCCCACATTGACTTTTCTTATGGCGCCACCTTTTTGTCTTGTTTTAAGTCGCTTTTTACTTTATATTCTATGAGGGTTTCTAATTTATTTTTGGCCTTTTATCTATTTTCCCCATTTCCTATAAATTATCAGGCAAAAATCATTGATACTAAACTTTTTGTCCATCCAACATTTTACGCATGCCAAGCTGGTCATAATGAGCACAAACATGCCATAGCTACCATGCTAGAAAATAATATTTTGATTGAATCAAGAAAAATATGGTCCCACCGAGTACTTTTTAATTGTTTAACATTAAAATCTCAAAATATGGGGCTTGAATTGAAAAACTAATTGTAGATCTATACTCTAGGTATGAAGTTAAGTTGGTCCACCAAATTTGAGCATGATTTGACAATTTTGAATTTTGATGTATTTTAATTAATTAAATATTTAATAATTTCAAAATTCTAACTAAATGTCAAAATAAACCATGGATCCACATCATATTAATTTCCTAGAATTATTCTAAAATAATGCTAGACATTGCAATGCTCATTACACACACACACACTTAAGATAATAAAAATATGATGTGGAGTTCCACGGTCGGTGTCGGAATGCAAGGTTTTACGAGATGAGAAGTTGTGTCGTGTGGCGGCGCAGGTTGCGGCCGTTGCTTGTGCTGAAGAAAGGCGTGATTGGGAAGCCAAGTGGGACAAAGCCCTTGCGCATGCACATGCTGAACTGGAGACCTATTTTCAGGAGTGGGAGTAGAAGCTGCTTTGGCAGCAAACCTTGCTAGAGGAGGCTGCCCAAGCTTGGCTGGCTGATGAGCTCCATGCCTAGATCCAGGAGGAGCTATTGTAGGAGGAGGCTACTTGCAGAGAGCACGAGGGGGCAGAGTGGGCACAACAGGAACGAGAACAGGACAAGGAAAGACAGAGGCAGAGGCAGCTAGACTGAGCACACGAACAGAGCACACGCCAATGGCTTCAGGAAGGGCGTTGTCTGTACATTGTTCTGGGCATCAATTGCGACTACTCGTGGGGTGTACTTCAACGACACATCTGCTGGACATTCGCGGGTTTCCACCCGGATTGGGGGGGGCGTTGGTCGAGGAGTGGAATCAAAGAGAGGTGGCCATGCAAGATATTCAACAAGCTGCTAGTTTTGTGGATTCTGAATTGCACCGTAACAAGTTGGATATTCTCCACGCCCTCAAGCGCCTGCACTGCACATGTCATAGACTACCGACACACCCGTAGCACCAGGCTGCAATCCCCACT
>MNCI01009773.1:489785-525792 GCA_015680685.1 Gnetum montanum
TGATGGCCCACCGCTTGTAATCTCTTGTAACATATTTTGAGTTTTTCATTAATATAATCCCGACTACTTTCTCAAAAAAAAGAAGTAAAAGAATCATTCCATAAAAGCAAACTCATGCACTATTTAATACTTGTTTTAAAATTGCATGTCCAACTTCAATTTAAACTATAGAATTATTGATAAGTGTCTTAACACATAATATCATCCACCAAAGCTACATCATTTAACAATTATAAGATCACTAGGCCTCCAAAACAAAACATGCCATAAACTGTGTTACTTTGATATGCGTTTTCAAATTTGCAAGAAAATTGAAATGATTTAATCCAGAAAATTACAATGTACATCAAAGATTACAGTTTGGTAAGCGGTTAAATAATGTCACTAGTGAAAAAAATTACCTAGCGAACAAATAATAATATTGAAGTAACAATGGCCTCCCACAAAGGACACCTAAGAAGGCAACAAAATGGCAATAAAAGCAACTGCGGGTTCTTTTATTAATGAAACAAATTACATGTAGCCAATGTTAAGTGTAGAAACTTAATTGATGAACAGGAAAAAAACAGAAGGAAAATTGAAGGGTTGTGAACAAGATATGAATTTCAACTTACAAATAAAATCTAGATAAGATCAGCGCAAACCAAAAAAATAAAACAAAATAAAAAATAAGTTAGAAAAAAGCAAAATTTGTTTCAAACTTGACAACCTTCATTCAAAGCATCTGATATCCCAAACTTCCTTAGAACCCACTCTGGACTTGATTTAATCCCAAGCCACAATGCTTCACCTGTATGCTTATGCCTAAAATCTGGTTGGAAATAGCTTGTCTGAAAATTTAATCACATAGAACCATTAGAGTGTTCCTCGACTTCATATTTCAAATATCAGTTTTGAAAAGTATGAGAATAAGTTTTAAACTAAGTAAATCCACCTTGCAAATTCGAAAATCCTGCCATGCAGAAGGGTCGGAGAAAAACCTCATCCATAATTTTTCTGTATCAGCTTTACAATAATCTGCAACTAAACAAATTTCAGAAATTAACTGATTTAGCATGATAATTTCAAAATCAGCTTCAAACCTTCATCTAGTTTACCAACATTAAAGTTAAAAATATTATGTATACATCTAAACAAAAAAGCCTTGAGTCTTATACTCCATGAAAATAGATATCATTGCATATTTATTTCAGCAATGAGCTCACAACAGTACCATGAATAAATTAAGAAAAATAACAATAAATAAGACACAAATATCACAACTTACTTGAAGAAATCTGCATCCAAATGTGGACAGTAGGCGTTGAAAACATGTGACTCGCTAATGAGGATGAGCCTAAAACATAAAAGAGGATATCCAGGAATATTCACAGAAAGTGAAGAAAGCTCTCAAGGAAGAATAGGCAAGGGAGACAATCAGCATTGAAGGAATCTGACTGTGATGTATATGATGTTAGATAAAATTGATCATTCATGAATCCAACAATTCACGGATATAAAGAAAGGATCCACAAAGTGATAATGATGAAGTCATGGAATATATGTCTTTGATTATGTATAATGATGTACCAATGAATATGTTTATTTGTTAATAGGAATTCGTTTATCATGAATCCAACAATTCACAGATATAAAGAAAGGATCCACAAAGTGATAATGATGAAGTCATGGAATATATGTCTTTGATTATGTATAATGATGCACCAATGAATATGTTTATTTGTTAATAGGAATTCTTTTATCATTCAGTTTCCAATATCCTATTGCACAGAGATGCTCAAACATCCCTAAAAGAGAGTAGAATGATTCGGTGTTGAAACAAATTCATTATAAATTAATCTTGCTAGCAATTTGCAGTATCATATGCCAAATGCACAGAATAACACAAAAGTTACATGAAGCCTTTAATATTTCCTAATGTTTAAGAAGCAAAGGTGCAAGTACTAGACTTCAAGGTGCAAAATGCTTGGAGCTAGTAAGAGAAACCATGAATAAGTATGTGTATTTAAAATGTAATAGAAACAACTCAAAAGGCATTCAACTAATTCATCCAGTACATTATACATGAAAATAGAGAGCAGCTCTTTATAGGCTGTTTTAAAGTTAGGGTTTTCTCTCTAACACTCCTTTGTAAGGCCCCTCAATATAGTATTGCGTTTTGTTATGGGCACGTGTAACTACAATCTGTGGTGTGGGATCAGCTACATAGTTTGCATTATAGATATGTTAGGATATTATAGGGTATATGGCTTATGATGTTTAGGTACATGATTATGCATACTAATCTTGTGGGATGTGTTAAACAGATATTATGACTAGCAAGGATGAAGGATCTGGGGGCAAGAGCAGTAGGTTGGTATGCGTTTATGATTTATGCTTGTGCTATTCTGTTATGTGCAATGATGATATGGCTATGCTTTTGGATGTTTGGTTATGCACTTAGTTTATAGATGTGATGTGCATGAGATAAGCTTGTTGGGGGTTTCATTGTTTTTGATGAGCTTCAAGGAGTTAGTTATGTTTCAGGGGTCCCAAGTGAATTAGTTAGGCAGGAGAATTAGAAAGCAGACTTATGAAAATACCTCTTTGAATATTCTATCATATTTTATTAAAAACAAATTTTAAACATGAAACATTTTTCTTGTTTATGCCGACTATTTCCTGTTCACTGCCTTTCTCCCATTTTGTGAAATCATGAGCTCACAGGTTGGATTGGGTGTGTTTGGGAGCTAAATTCGGGTTTATTGTTGTTTCTGGTACTAGAATTTGGAAGCCGGTTGGTTTGATGCAGTTCTGTGCATATTGGCGCTTTCTAGGATCATTTTGAACTTCTAAGAGCTTTAGTTGATATCAATGAATTTCCTTTACTTTTTCCCTGTTTATTTCAGTAGATTTGTGTGCATATGCATACGCGAGGGATGTATGGGATGGTTTGTAATCCAGATGTTTGCATGTTAGATTTGATATGATTTTTGGCTACATATGGCATGTTTTCATGTTGTGATGTTTCAACACGTATATGGTTTGTGACTGGCCATTATGGGACATGCCTGGGAGCTATAGGGACCCATTGCAATGGTCCAGCAAGTTGTTAGTTTGGATTTGTGATGGTTGCCTAAGTTGCCGAGTCAAATTTGGTTGTTTCAAGCATTCAGGTTTTGAACCTTTGTGCAGACCATGGGTCGTGGTCTGATCATAGTCAGATCATGTTATTTGGCTGTAGGTGTCCAAGTTAACCTGGATTATGGTCTGATTGCAATCAGGTCATGGTCAGGAGGCTGAACGCACCAAGGATTATGATTGGATTTTTGTGTACCACGAGTCCCAAAAAGTCCACCGCTGACTCACTCACGGTGAGTTGGTTGATGAGACTATGTTGACATGAGTTGGAGTAGTGGCCACAACCCTCACCACAAGTTGGTGAGGAGCTGATCCCACCACTCCTTCAAGGACCCAATTCCACACTCTTCCAAGCCAATTTAGCTTCAAGAAAAGAAGTACACAAGGAAATGAAAAAATTCTCCCTCTATTAATCAATCTCAAATGAGAATTACTTCAACAATGAGGAACAAAGCTCAACTCAACTCTCCCACATATGTCCCCTCTAATCCCTCTCAAACACTCTCAAAGATGGCTCACACTTTGAGCACACTAACTCAAGACAAGACAACACATAGAAGTCTCTTCACCTTCCCTAGGCTACTCTCTATTCTCTCCCTCAGGTGCTCTTACTCTTGCCTCTCACATCCTCTCTTAGTCACTCTTGAACACTATTTTCACTTCCTTACACTATTGTCTTTGCCTTGACTTTTGACATCCTTTTATAGGCTCAACTTCTAACTATTGGTCTTCCCGAATCGTCACACCTTTAAAATTCTGACTTTTTGGCTACCTGTGAGGAGCTGTGACACACAACTTGCTTGCAGTCTGGCTTGTGACCACTGCAACCCACACTGGTTACTGTCTTAATGAAGTCTTCATTCCTCAAGCTATTGCAAGTGGTTGTGGCTGGCATGAGCTTACAATCTCATCCTATGAGTAGTTACAACTCATATGAGCCAACAATCTCAAGTTGTGACCAGCTACAACCCACATTGGCTTGCACTAGTAAAAGAACAAAAACCCAAATGCTAGTTTGTTGTAGCTATAAGTGACTACGTCTTGCAGTGATTTGTAGTCCTAACTGTAGTTGACTATGACTCACAACAGCCCACATTTGCCTATGCATCTCCACAAAACACTTCCAAGACACTTTTGATGCATCCTAAACTTATACCATGGACTTTCTAAAACCTATAGATGTATTGAGAATGAAATACATGAAGAAGGTAGGGTGATATTCTCACTATCTCCCTTCCCTTCAAAAATGTCATTTTTAATGACCTCTCACAAGTTGGAAGGCATAATGGTCCCATGACTCAAGGGCATCAGACTCATCATCACAATTCTTGTGATTCAATGCATCAAAAGCATTCCAAGAATTATCATCAAACCTCATTACAATGCTTGAGGTTTTGGTTTTGAACTTGCTTGCTCTTCGAGGTTTGTCCTCATGCCCCACCATATTTCAAATAATGCATCATCACCTTGGAATCTCTTTAACTACATCCCTACAATGGCTTAGACCTACACAAAGATGCAACAAAAATCTGGAACAAATAAATTAGTATCCATTAGTAAGAAAGGGTTCAAAGCCTTGCCAATCTTCAATGGCAATTCTTCATCTTCAACTAATGGAATGCTCTTATGCTTTAAGCACCATTTATGCTCAGCAGCAATCCCAACACCATTTTGAATTTCCAAATTCTTCAAACCATGTGCAACATCAATGGAGACAAAAATCAGCCCAACACTAACACAAGTGCCAACAATCATCATTAAGCACAATAATGATGGCAATAACCATGACTATCCATTATTACAAACATTTTTCTTTTCAGTATCATGTATATGAGACTCAATGACATAATCCAATTCAAATGCATCACTTTCAGCATCATAAAATATTTCATCATCAAGTATCACTCCTATCATTTACCTTTATAAATTCCCTCAAGCTATAAAGCATCAGTGAGGAGTTCAAATCACAATTATCACTTTCAGCAAATGTAGACAACAATCTAGATCCCTGCTGGTTTTTAGTGATTGTCCAAAAATTATTTTCCAACTCAAAATTAGCTTTATTGTCATAATTCCATGGCCTATCAAAAATTATATCAGCACAATCACTAGGCAACGCATCACAAAGAATTCTATCCTGAGATTTGCTCCTTAACTTGCTTGTAATGATTCTTCATCATCCAATACACTTTGTATGGATTAGGATGAAGAATGGTATCCAAATTCAATAATTTCACAGCCTTGGAAGAGATCACATTCCAAGAATAGCCTTCAACACCACAAGTAGTTCTAAATAAAGTCTTTCTCATGACATCTTCATTGGCATTCATATTACCAACAAAAATACAACTATTCAATTCACTTGGCTCAACAATTTGCAAAGGTTTAGTCTCACACACCTTTCTTGAAGTTTCAAGTTCATCTTCTTCCTCTTGCATACTTTGGATTTCTTTGCCTCTGTATGCATTCTTCTTTGGCTTAGTGCACTTCCATTGCTTATGGCCATATTTACCACAATTATAGCATTGAACTTTACCTTGATCTCTACCTTATCTTGGAGATCTATCTCTTCTTCTTCCTCTCCGTAATGGTGATGTAGATTCTCTTTCTTCTTAAGTTGATTTCCTTGGTTTTTGGGTTGTTTCCTTACCATTCTTTCTTTATTCTTTGTCCTTTTTAATTCAAACATTTTTATCTTCATTTCAACTTTTAGGGCAAGATCATAAGCTTCATCAAGAGGGTCAAGCTCATAAAATGTTAATTCTTACTGATATTGCATCCTTAATCCACCAATAAAATTAGAAGCTTGCTAATATTTAGACCAATGGACATTAGTTTTTTGCAAAGTGATACAAAACTCAACATAATAACCCTTTACCTGTTTGTCTCCTAGCTTGAGAAATGTCAGCTTCTTGATGGCTTCATAGCAGTACAAAGTCTTCTCAAATTTTTGCTTCAGTATGAATTCCATAAGTTGTCAACTCTCAATGGACCTACCATGCTCTTCAAAATATTTGATACATTCTCTATCCCACCATCTTGTTGCTAATCCTTTGAAGCTTACTCTCAACAATATGAATCATGGATTCATTAGCAATTTGTTCAACAAGAAAATATGTATTCACAACCCTCAACCAAGAAAGAAAGAAATATGTACCCCCCAACACTTCTGAAAATTACAATATCAACATGAGGAACTCTTAAAGCACTTCTCAAAATTTTCACAAGTCTCTCATCATCATTCTCTTCATTAACATGAATGAAAGGGAACCTCAGTTCATACCTTTAAGATCTAGATTCTTCTCTTCAGGGAGCTCTTTGATCACTTCTCCTTCTTGAACCATGCATAGATGCAAAAGAATACTCCTTCTCAATCTCCACTTAATGTCTTCTTGGTTCTTCTTCAAAGTCTTGGTATCTATTAGCCAATAATTTGAAAATGATTTCTTACATTTCAACCACAAAAGCTTTGAAAGAATCTTTAAGCTCTTCAAGCTTTTATCTAAGCTCTCGGGAAGTCTTCTTCTTAAATCAATAGCTTCCATAAGCTCTCGGGTAAGATTTTCAAATACCCACAAAAATATTCCTTCAATTCAAAGTAAATGGCACTATGCTTTAACAAAAAATCACAATTCTGGAACAGTTCACTTCAAACCCTAGCCTTTTAAGCAAATGGTTGCTCAATAACCACAAACGTAACTGGATCCAACCAAGATCAAAGCAATTCTTACCAGTCTTTGGCAATTCAAACCCTGATTATACATAAAGCATACCAGATTCTTCAAAATTCTTCAAGATCTTAATGAAGAACACCAACTCAACATGTGGATGCCTCCAAACCAATGCTTTGAAACCAAAATGGTGAGGAGCTGATCCTAACACTCCAAGTACCCAATTCCACACTCTTCCAAGCCAATTTAGCTTTAAGAAAACAAATACACAAGAAAATACAGAAAGTCTCCCTTATTAATCAATCTCAAATGAGAATTACATCAACACTGAGGAGCAAAGCTCGACTCAAACTCAACCAAAGATCTTGGAGGCCACATATGTCCTAGGTCCCTCTCAAACACTCTCGAAGATGGCTCACACTTTGAGCACACCTTCTCTAAGCTACTCTCTCTTGCCTCTCACATCCTCTCTTGGTTACTCTTGGATAATCTTATTGCTTGCTTAAATACTCTTGTTTTTGCATTGACCTTTGGCATCCGTTTATAGGCTCGGCTTTTGACCGTTGGTGTTCTCAAATCATCAAACCTTTAAAATTCTGACTTTCTGGCTGCATGCGAGGAGCTATGACTCACACCCCTTCTCAGAGTTTGGGATGTAACCTACGCCGGTCTATAGTCTCAATGAAGTTTTCATTCCTCAAGTTATCACAAGTGGTTATGGCTTGCATGAGCCTGCAATCTCAGGTTGCCGCTGACTGCAACCTGCACCAACTCACACTGGTAAAAGAATGGAAACCTGAATGTTGGTTGTTTGCGGCTGCGAGTGACTATAGCTTGTAATCATAACTATGGGTGAATATGACTTGTCGCAACCCGCAGTTTTCTGCATCTCCACAAAACACTTACAAGACAGTTTCAATGCATCCAAACTCATACCATGGAATTCCTAGGATCTATAAAAATATTGACAATGACATAAATAAGGAAGGCAAGGTGATGTCCTCATCACAAGTCACAGTAAGGGTTTGAATGAAAGAATCTCTCTCTAGTTTGAGCCTTCTAAGCTGGTCACAAGTCGCAAGGTACTCATGATGGTGACCACAACCTACTAATTAGGGACCACAAGTCATGGTTTACCTTGGTTGTTCTAGGAATAACTAAGATACGTTGGTAGAGGTATCACTTGTGCGTGTGGGCATAACTTTGGGACATGCTAGGAATGTTTTGAGTACGTGTGCAATAGGGTCATGGAGCACTAGGTGCATGTAGCCACTAGGATGTATCTAGTATGATGCATGGTGTGGATACTTACTCTGATATGGTATATAATGTGGTTATGACACGCGTAGCATTGGTTGCTTATGATCGCTCGATGGATGAAGCTGACATTAGTGTGTGGATCAATTGGGGGTGAGGCACCCTAGAGGTGGATGAGGATGACCCTTACTAGTATGCATCAGTGAGGCTCATGTCTTAGGCCTCATCCTAAGAGTAGAAGACCATAAGTGTGTTCATCTATACAACTAGCACAAGATCTAGGAGAGTCACAATTTGCACCTATGTCCTACCCTCCAAAAGGCTAGTGGCTTCAAGTCACAAGTTGACCAGCACTGGCATTGGTTAAGATGATAAAAACTAATAAATAACTTTTAGGCATATGATGATAATAAGTACTTATGACAACAATTACACATGATACACTTGAGTGCAAATGTGCCAGCTACCACATGGGTGATGGTGACGAAGGGGCTAGTTGGGGCACACGTTACCATATGAGTCTAGATGGATTATGCTTTGTTAAATCTAGATGGTTTATGCTTTGCTCTATTAGCTATGTGTATGAGTTTTTATGATAAAGAATAGATATGATGTGATGTCTAGGATGCATGTTCAGATGGTTATGACTGAGTTTCTATTTATGCATGTGTTAGATATGCTATGGTTAGTGCATGATGCATGTGTAGTTATGCGTGTGGATGTGTGGGTGGATATGCTGGTGCTTGATGCGTGTGTGGTTATGCATGTGGATGTTTGGGTGCTTCTAGACTACCCTTACTGCAGAATGCTTTTTTCCCCATTCCTCTCGTCTAGTACAATATCTGCTAGACCAATTTCAAAATTCCTTTTTCTACAAAGTCTTTTTCCTATAATTCAGCATTGCCCATTGGAATTGAACCTTTGACCTTGGTTTTCTATGCCAAAACTCTTACCACTAAGCTAACACGTCACTATTGTTCTATATGAAATGAAGCAATGAATTAAAATGTAAAGTTTTAGATAAGTGTGAATCATTGGAAGGAGAAAATTTGTACTGATGTGTCAATTTTAGCAATGGATGTCGCCTTTAATTATATTGTAATGGTAACTCTCTTTGGTTATAAACAGCTGTGTCATTTTAGAAAAACCCAAACTTGATTCCCATAGTCATTTGATTTAACCAACTATTCTGGCTAACTGCTTTCCATTACAGTACTTGCAAATATTTACAGTTTTTTATATTTTAGTTGTTATCAAACAACTATGTCAAAATAATTGTAGTTCAAAAGTATAAAACGTAATAAGAACAAAAAACGTACCCCGGTGAACAGTTGATGGCTTTTTGGGATCTGGAACGGCTAGTTTCCATTGTGAAGGCATTCGAGTCGAGCTATGACTCGTTTTGCAGGATTCACCTGTACATGTTACAACTATTAAGACACAACTTCAGAACTTCCCAAAGTAAAAATTCCATTAAATGCAAACTTAACTTGTGAAAAAAAACATTTCCACTGATAAATAACCAACATTCTCATGACAATGTGATAACACTGCACACTGTAAAAATTGGACCCCTAAAACAAGAGAAAACGAAACAGCATAGCTAACATCTAAAATCAGAGAAATAATGCAAGTTTCCTTAAGAACAACTTCATATAAACACATTTATATAAGCAGCCAAAAATTCATGACATTCAACTATTGTTTTCACCAATCTTGTAAGTCAAGAGGTTGTTGATGGTAGTGTGTAATACAAGAGTTATTTTTTTAGTTTGGCTTGTGACTTAGAGACCAAAGCCATATATCATCTCTTGTCATCTTTTGAAGCAAAAAATGGACAAGTTTAATTCTTTTCTGATTTTATGAATTGATGGGCGGATGTACTTATTTTTGCCCCAATCCATCATTTTTTTCATTATTTATTCATAATTTTTAGTGGGGAATGACTTTCATTCGTCTTAGTATGGCCCACTAATTTTCTATAAATATGAAGGTCATACCATGTTGTAATGCTTCCAAAAATTATCAATAAAGATTCAGTACAAATTTTCTCTGAAATCTTCAACCATTCTCTCATCTTCTCCTTTCACATTCTATTACTCCCAAACTTTTAACAAGTCAACATTAAGCACCTTCATCGATTCATTAGCATCATTATTTGTCAATCATTCATCTCATTCAGAGTTCCAGGTAAAGTTCACCAACAATTTTCACATCAACATTCAATCCCACTATCTTGAAGAATTAGTTGTATTGCATCAAATTTCAATTATCAAGATGCCCAAGACTCAAATTAGATTTCACAAATTCATCAGTATTCTACACCAATCAATTTGTATTCTTCATCATTTTTCATAAAGATCTCCAATATAAGTGATGAAGCATCAAAGTGTCGTGTCGACAGGCCCCCGTCAATGTGGTCTCATCGATGAATCCCCATCACCATGGTGTTGCCCTATTGACGAGGCCACATCAATGTAGCATTTGCTGCATTTATGAGGCCTCATTGATGTAGCTCCACAATAAAGTCTATAAATACATACTCATCCATCATGTTTATGGGATGTATAGTCATAGTTGTAGCAAAGCTCTTGCAGTTTTGTCATTTAAGAGTTAGAATATTTTTCTAAGTGCCCGCAGCAAGAGCTAGAAAGTGTACAGATCTTTATTCAAGCACTAATGTAGCTAAGCACACCAGTGTGAACAGTAATAAAAACGAGCCTTTTGATCAAACTTGGCAGCACTTGGAATAAATTAATGATTTATTTCAACATTTACCATTTCCATTAATTATGCAATTAATTAAGATAAGTAAAATTTTAATTAATTAACTAATTAAGCTAAATAGATTAAACACACAAGTATGACCACTTTAAGCATAACATACAGCGCTTGGTAATCCCAACATCGCTTAATGTCTGGTAACCCAGCAGTGTTGTATGCATTTAGGATGTGTGCAGAAAGTGGGACCGGATGTTTATGTTAGGATAGTTAGTTATTAATTAGCAATTGGACTAGTTAAATTGGTTAATAAACTGAGTTTCAACTTGCTATCAATCATAGGCGAATAAAATATAAAATAATAAAAATCATGTGCCCCAATTACACTTAACCATACAACTAAGCTTCACAAGTGTAGTTGGGAAGACAATGATCGTCACAATTAGATTTCACTTCTTAGAACCAGTGTACTTAGAAACTTAAGGTCTGCAAAATTCGACCAAATTGCGTGTGAAGGCTTGTAATTCATATGGTTGGGCGTAGCGTATACTTGCCGCTCATCACTGGTGCAGTTGTCGAGAACCTTTAGTTTGTTACGTGAGCTATCTAGGACTCTATGAAAAATTATTTAACATCATTGGAACAAACCCTAAGTCATATCATACATCAAAATAACTACAACAATTATAAGAAAACACATTGCATTTCTTGTCCTCTAATACAAGATGTCTTCTTTTGACAAGAGTGATTCTTTGCCCAAGTCTGACGGAGCAAATCAATAGGTGCCCCAACAATACAAAGTGGTATATGCTCATCCTAATGAGTATGTACCCAGTTTCAAAGATCATTTTCCGTTACCATTCGTTGATCAGGTGTTGGACACTATATCTGGGCATTGCTATTACAGTTTTTTAGATGGTTATAGTGGCTATAACCAAATCCAAATTGCACCAAAAGACTAGGCCAAAACAACATTCACAAGTCCCTGTGGGACCTTTGCATATCGCAATATGCCTTTTGGTCTATGTAATGCTCCTGCCACTTTCCAACGCTTGGTCTTAAGCATCTTTCAGTAGCAAATCGGTAGCAAAGCGCAAGTCTTTATGGATGACTTTTCTACTTATGGTGCTACATTCGAGCAAGCCTTGAACCACCTTGAGCAAGTACTCAAAAGATGTGTGAAAACAAATCTATGACTCAATTGGCAAAAAAGCCATCTCATGGTCTAAGAAGACATTGTATTGCAGCATAGAATTTTGCAAGAAGGGATTGAGGTAGACCCCAAAAAGATAAGGGTCATCCAAGGAATCACCCACCAACCAAAAACCATCAAAGATGTTCAGTCATTCCTTGGACACACTAGCTACTATCGATGATTTATAGAGAATTTCTCTAAGATCACAAAACCATTGGTCGAGCTAACGAAGAAATATGCTCCATTCATCTAGACCAAGGAATGCGAAAATGCATTCCAAAGCCTCAAGCAGAAGCTCGTAGAGACTCCAATTCTACAAGCACATAACTGGTCCAAATCATTTCATATAATGACAAATGCATCTAATTATGCCTTGGAAGCCATGCTTACGCAATTGGATGATAAGAAACATCCATATTACATCCACTGTGCAAGTTGAAGCATTGTGGGTGCACAGTTGAATTACACCACCACAGAGAGAATTGATGGCGGTGGTGTATGCTCTGGAAAAGTTCAAGTACTATGTGCTTGGATATAAAGTGTTTGTGCATACTGATCACAATGCCATTCGCTTCCTCATGAACAAGCCAACGTTGAGCCCCTGTGTCATACGATGGTTGGTGATCTTGCAGGAATTCGACCTTACAATGGTAGATCAAAATGGGACTGAGAATGTGGTCATTGATCACTTGTCTCAGTTATGATGGGATAGCAAAGAGGAGGAGAGCCTGCTCTCTAACCAATTTCCTAATGAACTTCTCTTTGCTAGTGCAATAAATGAACAAAAGCCTATAGAACCAAAATGGTATGATGGCATCCTCAATTATCTTCTCACTCAAGACATGCCACAAAATCTAGACTACGGGAAGAAACAATAGTTTCTTCATCAGGCTAAGCACTTCATGGAAATCAATGGACACCTTTACAAGGTGTGCACCAATGGTCTAGTTCATTGGTGTGTCCCTGATGCGGATCAATTGCGCATTCTCCAAGATGCTCACGAAGGCCCTTGCGGAGGCCACTATGCAAGGAGACACACAACCATAAAAATCCTAATGGCAGAATACTATTGGTCCACAATCTTCAGGGATGCCTACTAGTTTGTCCAATCCTATGAGTGTTGTTAATGAGATGGTGGGATGATCAAACGAATAAAGGGTCCTCAACAATGGATTCAACCACTAGAACCCTTTGACATATGGGCATCAACTTTATGGGTTCCATCACACCCATGTCAAATTGAAAGGCATATATAATCATCGTCGTTGATTACTATACCAAACAGGTAGAAGCACCAACCATCATCAATTGTACATCATCCATTGCTACTTAATTTGTACAACAAAATGTTGAGAACAGGTTTGGGATGCCATGTGCACTGATTTCTGACAACATAACCCATTTTACAAGTGCTACTTTTCGGAAACTCATGCAATGCTTGGGAGTTGAACATAAATTAACAACACCCTACCACCCCCAAGCCAACGGTCAAGCAGAGGTTACTAATAGGAAGATCACAAAGATCCTAACAAGAACTATTAGCAAATATAGGTGAAACTGGAGCACAAAATTAAACGATGCCCTTTGGGCATACCGCTCAACATGGAAACTCCCTATTGGCTACTCTCCCTATGAGTTGGTATACAAAAAACTTCCAACGCTCCCAATTCAATTCGAGCTTCGTACACTCTCAACAGCCTGTGACTTGGACCTTGACCTTAGCCTAGCACAAAAAGAAAGATTAATCAACCTGAATGTGCTAGATGAAAATCAATTGGTAGCCCTATCCTTGAATGAAGTGCACAAGGCATTTAACAAACAATGACATGACCTAAGAATCAGAAGGATCAAACTTCAACCTAGAGATAAGGTCCTCTACTGGAACCCCACACATGTTCCTTAAAAAACCAAATTCCAAACATTGTGGGAGGGGCCTTATATAATCGATAAAACCTTTCCTTCTGGGGCCATGATCATATACAAACCTGAAAGCCCAAACAAGAAGCAACTGATCAACATCTAACAGACAAAGCTTTTTTACGAGCCCAAGCAAGCTAGTGCAACAAAGACCTCAACAGATGGACAACCACGCTCAATTTTTCAGATCTCCTCCTTCCAACTCATTCATGGAGGAGATGGCCATCTGTGCTAACCATATACGTGGCTCCTTAGTTTTTCTATTTTTTGTTTTACACATTTTTGTTTTTGCAAATTATTTATTTTAAAACTTTTTCCTATTTTACACCATCATTAGTACATTTAAATTTTTCTTAAATATTTTACACTTTCTTATATATTTTACTTTATTTTAGTATGATTTTCTAATTTTTGTTAATAAACGTGCTTTATGCCAACAGGACAAAGTGGTGTTGTAGTTATTGCTAATTGTGGTTTGTGCTTAATGTTTTTGTTTGCTAATGTTTGGTTTCTACTTTTGAATTTTTGTACCGATGGCTAAGACATGGTTTCTTTTTCATGGAACAGGCAGTGAGTCCACATCATCCACCCATCCACAAACTCTATGGTTTTCCTCGTTTTGAGAATATGAGGCCCCTTTCATTTAATAAACTTTTAATAAATTTGTGACCTTAGTAGTTTCCAGAATTACGAAGGATTCAAGGGTTTACACAGGGTGTGACTTCAAGGGGACTCAATACTCTTTGTACTCTTCCACTTACTTGCATGCATGAGTGTTTTCATGGATTTCTTACCATTCCGTGTCAACCAATAACAAGAAGTTAAATAAGTCTTTGCATGGTGTGGTTCCCATCCAAAAATTCCAAAAAAAAAAAACAAACAAGAAAAAGAAAAAAAATAAAATGAAAAAAATGGTGGGAATTCAAAGCACACCCCTTAGACAAATAAACGAGCTACAAGCACTAGTTATGGGACTAGAAAGATACGTTACCCATGCTTGAAGGTCCCCTCTAACTAAGGCCCTCTCTCACTTCCTGCTTCTCTTTTCTTCTTCTTAAAGAGCGGTGGTTGTTCTGTGGAAGCACTCTTGTGTCTCAAGGGGGTGGATTGGTCTTCAAGTGGCAATGCAAAGTCACTAAAAGCCATTGGTTTTGGTCTAGACTAAGGATGGATCTTCTCAAGTCATTTAAACACAAATTCACAAGGGACTTCTTATAACCTCAATTCAAAACTCCATTCCACATTCTCCATCATCCATCCATGCTGCCCATAATTCACCTCATTGTCGATGCCCATGTTCTTGTTCGGTGTCTTTGTCTGACATCCTTGAATTCTTTGGTAGAATCTTCCGAGTTTTGGTCCTTAACTTTCATCAACCATTAATCACTTATGGGGCCCACAAACTCCTTAGGTTGAGGTTATGCAAAGGCAATCAGGGCATGTGTCTATTATGGGAAGGACCCACTTTCATATCCCTTGGTTGGGTTCGTTAAGCACCTTATCCTTAGGCATTATTGCAATCAAAATCTTTCATACACCCATCTTCTACATCTAACCATGTGCTCCTTTACATATTTTCTTTAATTCACACATTCTCCATCAAATTTTTGAATTTTTGAGCTTTCAAAAACTCTCTTCAATGATTTCATCATATTCTTGGCTTTTCTAGGACTCCATGGACCCAAAATTCATTCAAAAATTCCTTGTATTTTTTGAAATATTCAAGTTTAAAAATTTTGTTTATGGACCCTGTAAACAGGGCCCCGTCAATAGAGCCCATGCGTATATGTGGCCCCATCAACACAGCACAAAAATACTATATATATGCATGACCCCCCTTAGAAATTTTCACATTTGCTCTCAAATGCCCAAGGAGTTTTTGTAATTTTTAGAGCCCAGAACCTTCTAGAGCCCATAACTTCCTAACTGTTTGTCCAAATCACTCCATTCTTCAATCCTGTAGCTCCCAGAGGTAAGCTCTTAGTTGTGGGGGCCTCAAACGTGCCATTTTTGATAAAAAAAAATTTCGACATTTTTCTAACTCCCACAAAGGTTTAACTAAGGAATCAACATTAAAACACCAAATTACAGGAGTCAAACCCTTCCAACGAGCTTCGATAACACGCACCAATACAGGGAGCTGGCCCAATGGGTCAGAATAATGAATGCCAAGTACATACGATGGCAGATGAGAGCGCAAGACTCAAGGCCCTGGTAGACGTTCTACAGCCATGCATGAAAAATGCAAGCGCAGGGGTGGTCGAATTTCGAACCGCACCGCCTATTGACTGCCATGTACCTGCCGGTACCAGGGTGGCGTCAAATCTAGCAAGGATGGCTGCCCGAGAAAATTAACGTTTTCCTGTGGCTGGTGAAAAACAATGTGCTACCTGTACAGGCACATTTAAGCAGACGAAGCCTCATTCTCAATGACACCTGCCCACTGTGTGGCACCGTGCCCGAGACCGTTCAGCATTTCATTTTGTAATGCGCCTACATGCACTCCACGTGGCAGGAAACGGGCTGGGCTCCCCCGATTAAATTAACGGGCGAGAAGCTTTGAAATCACAAAGTCTTTCGGCTATGCAAATTCCCCCCCCCCCCTCCACAAGTGGTTTCATAGGCCGTAATTACGTGGAGAGAGATTGACGTTGTGATGGGGGTCACGCCGACTTACGAGCCTAACTGTGTAGCATTTCAGGAAGAACAGAAGCTATGGGAATTGGTGGAACGGTGTGACTAGAGTGATGTCTTGCCGCGGCTCGTGGGTGAGCCGGCCCTCCCAGACAATGCCTTTTTCACTAACTGGCGTGAGGACCGAACCTACTTTAGGGGCACTAAGGTCATCATCACAAAGTCCTCAATTCCTAGGTGTTTGGGGGCCCAGGCCGAAGGCAAGATCATTCTACCCTCTACGTGTGGGTTGCAAGATGCCGAAGTATTTTTCAATGGGCCAGTGCCACGCACGCAAAGCCAACAAGTTCCCAGATCTTCTTTGCCACTAATCTAGGCATGAGCCACAAATCTAGTGGACCGATTTTTTGTGCAATCGGGAAACAGGTCAAAACTCCAAGGCATTCACTTTGCCTTCCTTAAATGCCTCAAATTGGGAGTTAGGGTTAACTTACCTGGATTTTTTCTGGCGGCGCTGCAACAACAGAAGCAAGGCTGCCACTCTGGGCTCATCCTGGCCCTGTGGTGAGGGGTGGTGGGGGGGCAACCTCAGTTGGGGTAGGGGCCTCCACCCCCCCTGGGGGGTTTCCCACCAGGCCCCTCCCTTTTGGCCGACCCGAGGGTTTCAGGGACCGAGCCCGCGATGACTTATACCAAGAGACGAAGTAGTTAGGGACCAAGGGCCTCAAGCCCCATGGCAGTGCCAAAGGCATCCCCACCTGGATCATCGAGGCACAGAGAAAGAAGTGATGAGGAGCTACAGCGTGCGACTATGGAGGCTGCGGCTGCGGCGCGCGATGCAGAATGCCGCAATTGGAAAGCCAAATGGGATGAAGCCCTTGCACAAGCACGGATCAAAATGGAAACCCATTTCCGCGAACAAGAACAAGAGATAATCCGACAGTAAGCCTTGCTGGCAGATGTGGCCCAGGCCCGGTTGGTGGATGAGATCCGAGCCCAAGTGCGAGAAGAAATGATCCAGGAGGAAACCACCCGAAGAGAACATGAGGCGGCTGAGCAAGCTTAGCAGGAGCGAAAGTAGGAGGAGGAGGAGCAGAGGCAGCACCAATTAGATCGGGCGCACAAGCAGAGCGCATGCCAATGGCTAAGGGCTGGACGATGTCCGTACATCGTCCTGGGCATCAACTGTGATTGCACGTGGGGGGAACTCCGACGCTATATCCGACAGACTTTGGCACACTTCCACCTAGACAGGAGGACATCGGCTGAGGAGTAGAGTCAACATGAATCAGCCATGCAAGCACTCCAATAGGCCACCAGTTTTGTGAACTCTGAGCTTCATTGCAACATGCTGGGTATTCTCCATGCCCTCGAACATCCACACTGCGCCTATCATAGGCTACTGACATGCCCGTAGCAGGACCACTTTTTGTTCTGCACGCCCCCCCCCCCCCCCCCCCCCCCCNCCCATGTTTCAATATGGGTGAATGTGGTCTATCAAGAAGTCCCGAACATTCACTCAAACCAGAAAAAAACACTTATAATAAAAATTAATTAATAAAATAATCAATCTGCTATGGTCCAACCATAGCCAAGTGTAACTAATTAATGAAATAACGTATCCAAATATTTTAAGTTACGCATTATATCTACTAATCTGCGGATGTGTTGTGACTATAGATGGCACCAAAAGGCAAACACACGTAAGAAAGAGAACCATCTCAACCAAGAGAGAAATGGCTAAAAACAAGAATAGGTCTAGGAAGAACCAATTGCAACCCATGCCACGGGACCTCTTAGGGAAGAGGCCGAAGTGGAGTCTATTCATCAAATTCTAGAACAAGTGGCAGCAACAAAACATTCCCATCAGAACGAGGCACCAACTCAACAAGTAAACCTTGAGGTGACCTTGACGAAAGCCTACCTAAATCAAATCAGATCAAGGGAGGTTCAAAAGACAGTGTTCCAAGAGTTGAACTTTGGCTCTTTCTTGGAGCAAGCACCTAAAGAGGTACATGACCAATTAAAGACCTCTCCCATGTGGCCAATTATGACTTTCAGCGAGGAGTGTTATATGAGAGAGATGTTTCTATTTTGGAGCAATAGGTAGGCCAGGTCAATGATCAAGATCAAGGGAATTTCAGTGTCCTACTTGGTGTAAGCCATTGCAGAGGCACTTGGGTTGCCTAAAACTAGGGTGAATCTCGCCAAGATTTCAATGCAGGCAGACCCCAGCATCAAAAAGAAATGGGCTCAACATTGCTATGGTGTCAACCGCTAGGAGTACGGCGTGCTCACATCGACAGAAAGAATCCACTACAAGATTGCAGGCAATCACCTAAATCCCATGGTGAGGCCCAACAAGATCACTGCCTTTTTTGCCTGTGCATGTGCCGCTCTAAGTGGAAGATTCCTGATCAACCTTCCATAGCTAATCTATCTGGAGATAGAGGAGCAATTCAAGG
This sequence comes from Gnetum montanum, assembly GCA_015680685.1. Lineage (NCBI taxonomy): Eukaryota > Viridiplantae > Streptophyta > Gnetopsida > Gnetales > Gnetaceae > Gnetum > Gnetum montanum. The sequence goes on from MNCI01009773.1 coordinate 508,766, forward strand.
AAAATGAACGTGGAAGAAAGGCCCTCCCCTTCCCATGCATCATCAAAAAACAATGTCGAAGAGGAGGAATAGTCCGCTACACTAATGATGTTGTCCAACATGCTCCAACTACTAATTGGGCAGAGATGGTGAAGGACAAAACTCCTATAACAACAATTCAAGAACAGGAGTAGCAACCACCACCTCCACCTATCACTCAGAAAATTATGCCAAATGTCGCTACAACATCCCAACGGTTGCATGAGTACTACGAATGGCTCTTAAGTGAGCAAGAGCAACAGGCAAGCACGAGTGGTGGAGACCCATCTGTGTACCGGCCAACGATAAGTCACCTAAATGAAGTGGCCCGATCAATCAACCTAATGGAAGGAGGTGGATCCATTTTCTTTGCCCAACAAATGCAATTGTCCGTGAGGTTGAATCCTAGCACAAGAGAGGTAACAGTATCTCTCTCAAAACAACAACTCCTCCTAGAGATTTCTGGGAACGCCGTGACCTTCTCGATGTGCTTGGAGAAAGGCGAGGGGGCAACAGTACTTGTGATGCAACACCAAGGGCAAGAAACAACAGCAAAGGTGGTTGCTGATCGAATCACCAAAACACTCAATGCACCTGTGGCATCTGCACTAGACATCATTGCACTTAAAGATGTGCAAACATCCACAGAGACCATAAGCGGCAAATTAAGTGCAAGACAACCTAAACAACTATTGGACCAACTGGTAAGAACCATGCAACTGCTTATGGATGTCTTTGACCTTCCGAATAGTATAACTGCAACCCAGTCAAAGTTACTGGAGGCAAGGGGCAAGAACATTATTTTGGAAGGGCAACTCAAAATAACCAAAAAGCTGAATAAACGCTTGGCTGCGGAAGTTGTTGAATTGAGAGCCCAGATTGCCGACACTGCATTTCTAAACCCAGCATTGACAAGAGATGAAGCTCTTGAATAGCTTCACACTAGGTTAAAAGGGGTTGAGGGTGCGATGGAGACAATGGTGTTCTACCAATCCTTGGCAGAGGCCACCCAACATAAAATCAGAAGGCCTTGGATCTAACCCGCTAGGAGAATGTGCAGCTGACCGTAGAAAACCATCGCTTGCGAAATGTCGATGCACATAAACAACAGTTGACTGATTTTATCCATCAACAGTAGGAGGAGCAACTAGCCAGAGCAAACATAGAGTTAAGGAGACTAGCAGCTAAAAACAGAAACCTCTCCATGAAGGAGGTTCGTGCCATTCGCCAAAAAACTACAATAGATGTAGCTGCCTGGAAATCAAAGGCTCTCAAAGTTGAAAGAGTCAAGGATCACTATAGAGACCATGTCAGCTTACAAAAGGAAACAAATGAGAAACACATTCAAGTGGCAAAGGCAAAGGTGAACGAGACCCTCCAACAACTCCAACAAGGATGCGAATTATGGCAGCCCATCATTGATGGGATTGATCAGTAAAATAAAGCAAAAATTCACCTGAAGGAGTTGCAAATAAAGAAAATGATTGAATACATGGAGCATGCCAATCTCCGATACACAAACTTGGCTATGTTGACTGTCGAACGACCACGGTCAGAACTGGAAAAGCAAGCGGCCAAATCGTATTTATTGTATGAGGCCAAGTTCAAGCATCACAAGGACACCAAACAAAAGCTTGTAGTGGCAAACACTGAACTTGAGGTTCTCAAGGGCAAATACACTAATCAACGATCTGCTGCTGAGAGCCTGGCCAAAAGAATGAATGACTACCAGGAGTTGCAAAACGCAGTGAAGGCGTTCGATGTCAAATGCAAACAATTCGTTGTTTGGTTCATCAATGTCAAGGAGTTGTTCCTAGTAATGCCCTATCTGTGGGATATCCCCATTCCAGCCCACATTGGCGATGTCGTGTGGACTATGAATGATCCCCAAAGTAAGGAGGAGAAGATGAAGGCATTATTGGATGCCTTTCACCTTACACCGGAGGTAGCAACCACAGCCTCCTTAGCCATCGCATGTGCTCGAAGCTGGCGAAAGTCCTTTAGAACCTTAGGAGCCTCCATAACCTATGACTGTTTGATCTTCTCAACCATCTTCATGCCATCAGAGGATGTGCTGTTCAATTTGAGTAGTCATGTCATGGTGTTCAATTTTGTGTCATGAACACCACAAATTTTTGTAATGATGTCAATCTATAAACTCAGGCACTCAATTTTGTTGTTAGTTTTGTTATGTCAGTTTGTTATGTTAAGAGTCAGTCAATAATCCTATACCTTCCCAATGTTGTAAAGGAACTCAAGAACGAGTTTTCATTCAGTCGTTGGGGTATGATGAAGCATTAAAGTGTTGCATTGATGGGCCCCCATCAACGAGTCCCCATCGACACAGCCCTGTCAACATGATGCTGCCCCATTGATGGGACCGCGTTGACGTAGCATTTGCTACATTTATGAGGCCCCATCAACGTAACTCCACAATAAAGTCTATAAATACACGCTCATCTGCTGTGTTTATGAGATGTATAGTCATAGTTGTAGTAGAGCTCTTGTAGTTTTGTTATTTGAATTAAAATATTTTTCTGAGTGCCCACGGTAGGAGTCAAAAAGTGTACGGATCTTTATTCAAGCACTAATGTACCTGAGCACACCAGTGTGAACGACAATAAAGACAAGCCTTTTGATCAAACCTTGTAGAACTTAGAATAAATTAATAACTTATCTCTGCATTTACCATTTCTATTAATTATGTGATTAATTAAGATAAGTAAGACTTTAATTAATTAACTAATTAAACTAAATAAATTAAACACATAAGTACGACTACTTCGAGCATAACATATAGCGCTTGGTAATCCCAGCAATGCTTAATGCTTGGTAACCCAACCATGTTGTATGCATTCAGGATGCGTATGGAAAGTGGGACTGGATGCTTATGTTAGGATAGTTAGTTATTAATTAGCAATTAGATTAATAAAATTGGTTAATAAATTGAGTTTCAATTTGTTATCAATCATAGGTGAATAAAATATAAAATAATAAAAATCGTGTGCCCCAATTACACTTAACCATACAACTAAGCTTCACAATTGTAGTTGGGAAGACAACGATCATCACAATTAGATTTCACTTCCTAGAACTAGTGTACTTAGGAACTTAAGGTTTGCGGAATTTGACCGAATTGCACGTGAATGCTTGTAATTCGTATGGTTAGGCATAGGATATACTCACTACTCATCAATAAGTATCTGCAGATCCTTCCACATATTATAACATATGTAACTACTTAGTCACTCCGTAATCTATCACTCTTGCTATTTCATCTCCTGTCTTGTCCAGCAACCATTTCTTCGGCTTCCATCTAATCAAATTAATGTCTATCTATAATGTCATATTCAGAGATCAATGCACTGCACCAATCTGTAAAGCTCAAATGCTGTACCTTCTAATTGTGACAGTAATAAGATCATAATTATGCTTAATGGCTAGTGGATGATATTTATTTGTCTACTGGATACCGTTGATTTCAATTATGAAACCATAAAATGGATCATGATCATTGGAAGGTTCAACTACATTTTTCACTAAGTTCTTTAGATTAATAATGCTCTTCTTGCAGATTCAGAATTACTCGGTTGTTATTCAGAAGTAACGGTCAGAACATATATTTATGATACATCATGTGTTTCCTGGCAAGGTCGTATTTTAGGCAACTGTTGGAAATTAACGAAAGCTATGCTAGTTTAACATGTATCCAATTTTATGAAAGTCTATTCAATAAAACTTACTAAAAATAATGTAGTTGATAACTCAGGAGAAGGGGAATGCGTAAAATTCCTTGGGTGGTCTAGATGAAGTTATAAAATTGTCATTTTTACGTGTTCCAAAAAAAAGGGGGAAAAACAATACTCCAGATGAAAGATCCTTGGAACATCGTATAGACCATATAAACGGCAACTATTGATGCTATTTCGTTAGGGATTTTAAAATGTTTTATTTCACACAATAGTGTGTTGAATTTTATGCAAATTTTCAATGAACTTCCATCATATTTTGTCTACGACTGATAATTGTGGGATATCATTTCCTATAAATCCTATAATTATTTATTTTAAACTTTCATGTAATACTGTCAAGGGCCATCATTCGGATCGCCTTTTCTTGCCATAAACCATTTTCTTAAAGGATCTTGAGTAACAAAAGTGAGGCTCTCTGCAAAAGCTGTAGCTTAAAAGATATTCAAATTATCTAACTCATACATGAATTTCCAATGTTTTATGTGATCTTTTTAATTTTTTTGCAGAGTTGTAAATCCAACTGTGAGCAAATGACTTACCCTGTACTCAAGGACCCTTAAGCTCTAACGATGAAATCTCAAATCAACCAATAAAGGCACTGTAAAAACAAAAACCAGCGCATAGCAACAGGGCTTGGGTATTCTGCTGGATTCTGACTAGTAGTGATTTACTATTATAGGTTACAGACACCTGTATTGACAAAGGTATCACTTGAAGAGAACCCCTTCTTCCTAGAGGCCACATTTTCCAAACATTCTGCAGTATGTTTTGAGGACCTGCTTATGTTTTCCAGAGTCATAAATCAAAATGAGTGTGTAAAGTGATCTTTCCTGGACCTAAATGTGCCTACCATGACACTCGAGGTTTTTCACGTAAAGCTATAAGGTAAGACACTACCAAAAATAACTTAGCAATTTTGCAAGCACGGATATATTCCATATTATGATAATGATCCAGTGATGGTTTAAAACAACACCTCTACTGCCAGCTGTACGTTGAATATCCTTTGAACATAAACTTTGCTCGCTGCATGCCTCTTTTTCAAGAGATTGTGATTTAGCAAAAGACCAGCTCTTTACAAAAACCTGTAGTTTTTAAGACAATTAAATCAGGTACAATATTGGTATAACTTAAGTGAAATCAAAATTTTATTTTTAAAATGCATGCAAAAACTTGTTAGTTAAATCTTCCCTTTAACATGGCTCCAACATCAATTTCATATGAAGATGATCACATGACCACAGAAAAATGCAGATGTAATCACGTAAGTTTAGTGTGCTTGGAAGAAACATATACATCTGCTAATTCCTAATATTGTGAATTTATAACTGTAACACTTGAATATAAGGGATGCTTTATAAATTATTTAGCTTCAATAATTTGGAAAAATCCACTTTCAGTAGAAAATAAGATTTAGAGTCAGACAAAATGTGAGTGGCCTACTATGGAAGCCATAAAAATTAGTCTTAGAAAATATTTTAAAAAACAATAGACTAGATATTTAGGGTTCAAAAACAAGAAGCTGTACAGACACAACAAGGGAGTTCAACATTATTGAAAAAAACAAAAACAATGAGACAAACATGTATTCCTTTTCTTCATATGGATATATTACATCAGTATTTATAGGATGGGAAGCACCTAGCATAGAAATTATGTTGGCCCAAGCTAATTTGTAAGAAATAAATGAGTTGTGAAATTGTTTTTGACAAAGTTCCATATTCTATTTATCAAAATATTGTTCTGTTATTCATGAGTTGGATTTTGGCCCTAGGTTACAAAAATAAAAACTGGTCAAGTATTGTCACAATGGAAATGGCTATGATTTAAAATATAGGATAGATGCAAAACCAAGGTTAGCAGCACATGAGACAAGAAATTCTGGTAAAAAACTATCTTTCATTTCTTTGTCAGATTAGCTTGAGATCACTCATAAATGGTATCCCAGTTAAAAGATCTCAGAGTTTTTCCTACACTATCAGACTAGCAACTTCTTGTTCTTGAAACATTGCTTACGAAGGGTCCAGACACTCAGACAACAAACAGGACAAAAGAACTCACATGCAGAGCACCAAAATTTTCATAAAACATCAAAAGCTACTTCTGTCTTGGTAGGGACAACACACGATTGCCAATCCTGTCTAAGTAACCCCTAATTTAAGTGACCAAATCAATTTTGAATTGTTCAAGACTGAAAAATCTCTAGATTACAACACCTTGAGGTAGCACCATGGAATACCATACCTGCACTGCCGTGGCATGATCAAAAGTAAAATAACTCGATTAACAGAAAAATACAAACATTATGCCAAATAAGTTATGGAACACCATAAGGTAGACTGTTGAGGTATGTTCCATAGTTAAATGCTGTGCATAATGACAATTTACCATCATGATATGTCATACTGTGGAACGTTGTAGTACTTAAGTCACAGTATATAGTACAGGCTTGGATTTTGAAGGCTTCACAGCCTCTCATGAAGCTTAAAATTGTCATTAGAAGTGATAATTGAAAATTATTCTTCAAATTGAGAAAAAATTTAAATATTTAATATCCACACATAAAGAACAGCAGAAATTTCAAATGACAACCTCAAACATTGGCACTCTCACTAGAAAGACCTCTGAAATTATTGACATCATGAAAGAAATTCCAAATAAACAAAGATCTAGCTCTTTATAAAGGTGAATGGCAAAAAAAACACTCCCCATTTTGAAGAAGTTGGGACAAGGCTAGGATGATAATGATGATTTGAACCTTGAATCAGTAATGCATCATGAATTGTTTAATAAGGGGCCATCATTTGCAGTGCTCTCAAGGTGCTTGTTTCTGAAGTTGGAATACATGAATTTGGGCCTAGGAGCAGCCACTTGAAGATGTTAGTCTTTTGCTCATCCAATGACCCTCCAGGGACCCCGCTTGACAAGATAAGCATTGAGGCTCCAAATGATGATCCTTTTATTCATATCACAACAATTAGGGTTGCAGATTATTGAAATTGCTTTCCATATGTGCATATTGCTTTTTCTCTTTGTCAACTTTCTTTCCACGGTAAAGTTACAGTTTCTTGTTTGAGATTGAACTTCTTGTTGTTGCTTGAACTTGATAAGGTTTCTTGTGATTGCAAGTGAAAATTTGATATAGCTTTGCAATTTATTTTCTTAAATGAAAGGTTAAGAATCATTTTATGTAAGGCGGCTGGAAATCTCTTGAAAAATGTTTAAATTACATTTTATGTCATTTATGAACTTATCAGATGTTTTAAAAACCATTTTTATAGGGTTTTAAATATTTCCTTTGTGCTGGCAAGAAATCAAATGGAAGAATAGCCACTTTTACAGCAGAATTTCTTAGGAGTAACATTGTGGAGTCTGATGAAGCAAGAATTATTTGTGCAGCTAACATAAACCTGAACCATAAGTTCTTGCTAACTGAATTCAGCCAATAGCTAACAGCTAACACTGAAGGTAATTTTTGAATTCATGAGAAAAAACAATTTTGGTGAAATGCTAAATTTGCCTCACATGTATGTAGCGGAATATGGGTGTTTTAACATGTTTTACTTTTCCCATACAATTTTATTAGATACTTGAGATCACTTGTTCAAATGGGTAGTGAGATTAATGATGATGTAACAAACAAAATTGAAGTAGGATAAATGAAATGGCGAGAAGCTAGCAGTGTCCTTTGTGATAGAAGAATCTCTACTAGGTTGAAGAGAGTGTTCTATAAAATTGCTATCAAATTTACAATCCTTTATGGTACATAATGCTAGCTTATCAAAAAGCATCTAGCTCAATATGTTCATGTGTCAAAGATGTAAATGCTAAGAAGGATATTAAGTGTCACTAGGAAAAATCAAATTAACAACTACCTTATTAGGGAAAGTCTGAGGGTAACATCCATAGATGAGAAGATTAAGAAAAGTCATCATAAATAGTTTGGTCATGTGCTTAGAAGACTAGAAAATGCACCTATTAAAGGAAGTCCCTTTATTAAAGTTAAGGAAAAACAATAAAGAAATCTCCTCTTAACAAACACACTTGGTTAGATCATTGTCTAACAAGGATTTGCAACAAGAGGTTGCTCGTTTGAATAATGGTTGATGCACCATTATATTTCTCTATAATTATTCTAAAGTATCATGTTGGCTTTATGTTTGAGGGTGCACTTAGAGTCAAATCGTTGCAAGTTCCAACACATCCTCCTCCCCACACCCAAACACCACACACCACCCTAGACTATAAACCAAAATTTGCCCTTCAACCATTTTCTCTAAACAAGAACAAAAACAAAACTAAGGACCTTTCAAGATTGATCCTTGATATAACATACAAGTAACAATGTTAATTAGATAATGGTGACTAGCAAAAAGAGCTTGTTTATAAGGCATGTGAGCTGCACTCTATAATCTCAATTCCAGCTGGTTGTACTAAGGTATAGGCATCGTGCAGAAGATAATAGCTGAATATGAGCTCTGTCCAATACATCCTTGGGGTCTTCACATCAACATAATTAAAAAAGTTCAGTTCTAGTTTCAATAATTAATTAACTACCTTACATGTATAGGATGCTAAACATTTAACCATTTTCTTGTCTTGTTTGTATAATTAATTCAATGCTCATACTAACAAATGTATTTTTTGTTCATATCATGAAGTTAATATCTATAATTTTTTTGTTGCATTAAATTGTATTAAATTAAATGTTCATATTAAATAAAAAATAAAAAATAAAAATTTAATTTTATATATACCACTAGCTGTTTCTATCTACATTGGTAACTCAAAGTTGTTTCAAACTGAGCATATCCATAATGTGATCATGTGGACATGATAACCCATCTAATCAATTATAAATGAATTACACATTTATAATTTTTATTTCGGATGATAGGATTAGATTGGTATCTTGATATGATTATTTTATTTCATTCTCCAATCTTAGTTACTCATTAAAATACCCAAAAAAATATCTTATTGTACTTCAAATATTATTTTTATTAATATAATATCTTTTTATTTCTTCAATAAAAAACCAATTATAAGTGCATTAAATTCTGATTGCAGATTATCAATCAAGCATTTAAAATAAGTCATGCTAACAGAACTGCAAACACAAACATGAGAACAAATGAAAAATCAAAAATCAAAAAAAAAAAAAGATTTGAATAGTTGTTTTATTGCTCCTAGAACTTGCTCAAACCTTGACCAAACCTTAAATAAACCTCATCTACATTTGATGCTCTCACATGTAGAACACAAGAATTGTTGACAGCTATGCATGGTCATATCTAATAGCATCCCGGGTCATATAGGCAAGAACAAGTGACAATCCCAAAAATTAGCACTTTTAAAAACAGGCATAAACATCTTGCAATTAATCTAAAGCCTTAAAAGTTATCAGATTAAGTAGAGCATAAGTGAAAATTTCATTAAGGTTGTCATCTACATCTTGGTGCCTTTATCCCATCTAATGATGGGCTGACCATTAAGGTTGGCGAAGGATTTGACAATGACTTACCGTTGTGGATGTCTCCCTAATGACATAGTTCTTGAACGCATATTTTTGACATGCCTCCAAGTGGCATTTGTCTCAACATACCCCTTAGAATCAAACTTATTGACTTGCAAACCATAAGCCACATGCTCTAACCAAGTGATGAGCCATAGCTTACCAACTAAAAAAAATTTTGAGATAAGTAATTAAAAAACTTTTTTAAAATTGAAAATTTACAAAGTCAACCATATTCAAGTGATTATGAGTTCTGTAATACTTTTGAAATGTATTCCACTCTCCTTCTAGGGTTCATAGTTGAAAACCCTCTAGGGTTAAAAAAATTATGAAACTGAAACTGAAATTTTTTACTCACGTCTACTGAAACCCCTTGGATTCATCGAATCAGTTTCAAAATTCCATTTACAGCTTCTTTTTTTTTTAATTTGTAACTTAGAGTTGCTCAATGGAATCGAACTTGCAACCTCGGGTTACCAAGCCAAAACTCTTACGACTAAGCTTATCTACATACAAAGGATTGCTCCTGTAATATTTATGATATATAACATTAAATTGCATGGAGCTGAAATTTTATATTTAATGATTATATCGAGACCAACAGATATGGAAATTTACAAGTGTACTTACTATGAAAATGAGTACATGGTACAATAAATGTATAAACAACATGTATGAATGAAAGTTTTAGGTTAGAAGAAATGCATTGCCAAACTTTTTGGATTGATCGAGATCATTATGTTGTTTATATTTCATGATGTCCTAACTTTTGCATATAGTTACTTCCAGAATCTCCTATTTTCTTTTCCAAGAGACATAATAAGTCACCCACATATATTCAAAGTTTTTTATTTTCTTTGGTCTTTTGTTTGGTGCAACTGTTTGATATTTCAAAGACCTGATTTCAATTCGAGGCAATATCCTCGAAAATTTGAGGAAGATGCTTCAAGGGTCTCTCAAATTTCCTCACATTTGATTTAATACATATTGCCAATCCTTCCTACTAGCCTATCTTCTGGAAAATGTTAACATTATCAACCTTGTTATCAATATCATAACTATATTTATCATTTCAAACCCTATAAATGTATGATAATTCATCTACTAGTCAATTGGCATTCCATCAACATGGAATCAATCACAACAACGACTGCAATAAACGAAGTCTTGCTGTGTTGAAACTTGGTAGTTTTTCCAAGAATAGTCATTTCCAGAGCCCATCAACAAGATGGCAAAAATTTAAGATTTAAGTTTTGGAGAAAACCTTCAAGAATGCATTAGCCTTCTCATCATTTTCAGGAACAAATTTTACGAGACCATGTATCCATACTTTATCAGATTCTTTCAAAAATTTTGCTGCAGTTTCGCATGAAGCATCCTGAAATATTACATTGACACTGCATTAAAACAGATTCGATATTTAGCCACATTCACTATCACATTGCAGGACCGTCAGTGATCCATAAAAAGTCAAGCGTCTAATACAATAAGAATATGCAGTAACTAGCTAATAAATAGAAAGCACGAAAAGCTGTCATTCTAAACCGCATTTTACTGGTTATTGTTGATCATTCAAAAGATGATACAGTGCTACGTAAAACAATTTCTTGTTTAGGCGCGTGGTAAGACTGATCCAACTCAGCAACGTCTCAATTAAACCCAAGTACACCGTTCACCTTATCCGTATATAGATATTTGAATTTCAGAACCACGCTAACTAAGAGCGGTTAGAAATCAGGGGCAACCAACCCTGTATTTGCAAAATTTGTAAACATGATTTAAGAAAGATATGCAGCTCTTCAATTGCTATCCTATTATGTACTTTATAACCTTTTTCTCCATTTAGATTATATGCTTGGTAAAGCAATGTGCAGTTCATTGTTGGAACTCCAAACTCCCCGTTTTACAACTTTTATACAGATTGGTATTAGTTTCTCCTCGTGAAAGCAAGTTTAATAACATATAAATTTTAGGTTTTTGAATCCTAATGACACTTAAATTACAACTGAAACTGAAATTGATCTATTTTCAGCGATTCATTCTTCCATAGCAGCTGTTACCTGGTATTCTGAACGCTCAGCTGTGTCTCTGCAACTGTTCGGCCGTCGTTGCTCTGTTTCAGCTGAATGGGCTGCTCAAGTGTGCCAGTCAAACTGATAGTGTCGCTATCTCCGCGTCCGTGAAATCTTCTGACAAAAATGGAAGGGTTTAGGCGACGCTTCCTTTGGGCTGAACAAGATATACATAAGCTAGCGGACTCTGAACTCTGCAAACGTACGCATGCTTTGGTTTGCAATGACAGCATGAACATTTTAGAAAATGCAGGTATTGTGTGTGTCGGAGTCATTCCGACGGTTTTTAAGGTTACAGCGGCTCTCATTGCTCTGAAAACAGGGGCCGCTGCTGCTCAACCATGCACGCAACGCTTTGTTCTGCTTTTCTTTGCCCAGGAAGGAAACTGGAGAAGTTGTTCGGTGAAACGCTATCGCTGCTTTAAAAAGCCTACCACCTATTTTCGCTTTTTGAATGCTTTCAGCATAAAATATACGTAAATGAAAAATAGACAGTTTTCAACAAAAATATGGAATTCGCAACCTCCATGAAAAAGATGATAATCCTGATGAATACCACATTCCACCCTGCGGTATTCAACTATGTGCTTCTATAAGTGGATTTGCTTGACATTAAGAGCGGGGCCACGGAGGGATGAAATCTTAGTTTTCAGAACGATAAGGGGAGATCCTAGATGTGATATACATGATAATTAAAACTGAATTTTTTTGGAGGAAAACTCCTGAAAACTCGAATGCGTTTACCAAACCAAACGAAGATTACAAAATTGCACAGAGGTCCCGGGCAAAAAGGCTTAAATAAAATAAAAGGCCACTAATGTCACCGACTTGTCAAAGTATTTTATTATTAAATAAGAAAAATGCTATTAATGTGGGGAGTGTTGGAACCTAAAATAAGTGAAAAATAGGTACAACCCACAATTCATAAAAGTTTATAACTTAGCACTATGTAGTAGAATCAAACCTATGACCTAGGGTTACTAGGCCAAGACCCTTACCACTAGACTTACACCTCATTGTCAAAGTTGCCATTAATGTGGCAGGCACATGTAAGCAACTAACAAGGAAAGTTGCCATTAGCATGGCAAGCACGTGAAAACATTTAGTTGCAAAGACAAGGGAAAAAACCATGAAAGCTATGACCTGGGGTTACTAGGCCAAGACCCTTACCACTAGGCTAACACGTCATTGTTAAAGTTGCCATTAATGTGGCAAGCATATGTAAGCATCTAACAAGGAAGGTTGCCATTAGCATGGCAAGCACATGAAAACATTTAGCTACAAAGACAAGAAAAGAAACCATGAATGTTAACCAGTAGCAGGGGTATTGTTGTTTTCTAACATGGAAATAACAACCCATGTAAAGGTTGTGGGGTTCAACATATTCGCCTTCCATGGGTTCACCATTTAGAGGTCATAATGGCAACTATAGGCTAGAATCTCATCAAGATGAAGTAACAAGGACAAAAGTAAGGCTTAGAAGAGGGTTTGTAGAGTGAGGAAGATGGTATGAGTCGAAAGGTCTGGCCTAGGTATCAAAAACCCAAACATGCTTGGGTAGGAATTGAGTTTGTGACATTTGGTAGGTGGGTTGTGATTAGTGGACTACAAGTGGGAGATGGTAGCATCAAGTGACAAAGCATGTAAACAACTAGGACTAGTGAAATGAGACAAAGGTGGGGGATGGGGGTGGAGATGAGAAAAAGCATGGCAATGATGGGGGTGTATGGTCGCTTACAATGTCACTTAGGAACAAGATGTTGGAGGTGCAGATGTGCCTAACAGTGGTGGTGCAAGTTTGGGGCCTATGTTCCAAGGAGGTTTTGAAGAAGAAGTTGAATAGGGTGTCCTTAGTGGTCGAGGTGTCCAAGGCAGGGGAGTGTATAAAGCAATCACGTTGTTGTAGTTTAGTGGAAAAAGGTGGCATTATTGAGGTAGGTTGTATAGCAAGGTAGATCAGGGAAGTAGGATGACACATTAAAACTATAGAAGAAGTAGGCGAGCTTAAGTTGGACTTGATAGAACAAGAGTGTTGCAAACAATTTGGTGGACCATTTATGAGATGAATCCTTAGTAGGAGTAGGTTGTTCAGCAAGGTGGCAACATTTGTTGCTAAGGTGAGAGAGGGCAACCATATGTGATATGTGATCAACATGCTTTAGTGTCGTAATGTGATCTTTCTCAAAAATGTCTACCTCTAATTCCTTAGGCTTGTGTAAGGACTTCAAGAAGTCCCTGATGTTTGAAAATCAAGAGCCAATCTACACATGCATGCTTAATGGACTTGCAAATGACATCAGCAAATATCATAGGCATGTTACGAAGATGGCCAAGTTTGAGGCTTCACATCACATGCAAGTGATCACCCATAAGATAGTCTAAGAGCTAGCAGAATATGAATTCACAAACTATCTTGTTGATAGTGTACCATGGTTCATCAAAGTTTGCAAGTTTAATTTCACTCTTTTGGATTTTTGACCTGAGGCAACACTAAAGAACTTGTTAGTGACATTAGAACTCACTGCAATGCCTTGAAGAAAAGATTTCCCATCCAAATAAATCCCACATACATAGGTGATCTCCTTTACCATTGATGAGACACGATTCACATGAGCTGCAATATCGCGTACGCGATTTCGCTGTCCGCCGCCATATCTATAAATAAGAGGCGACACTCCCCTTATTTCCCATCCTGGCTAGAACTAGGGAAACTCTAGCAGTTTGATCACTCCAGAGATAGAATATTTTCCATGTGCCCACGGTAGGAGTCCCAAAGTGAACGGATCTTTATTCGAGCAACATTGTACCTGAACACAAGTTGTGTACGGCAATAAAGACAATCTTTCCAGATAAACCTTGTAGTGCATAGAATAGGATTTATTTATTGTTTTCTCTCTCACCCTTAAACTCATAGAATGCAGTATGAGTACGACTTGATTACGAGCATCCAAGGATGTGTACGATTAGTCAAGGAATCGACTGCTCATCACATGCGGTATGAGTACGACTTGATTACGAGCATCTAGTGTGACTACTTGGTAACCCAGTGGCGTATCCAGAATCTACGCTTGGTAATCCCAGTGGTAGTCCCAGATGTGTACGATTAGTCAAGGAATCGGCCGCTCATCGCACTTAGGCTAGATAGATTCTCTCAACCCTTTCCTCCTAGTTAAGTGCCTCAGTACAACCACTTTAAGCACGTGCGTTACGCGTGGTGATCCCAGTGACGATTAGCATTTGGTAGCCGCAGTTGCATCGGTTCAGGGTGTGTACAGTAAGTGAGAATGGATGCTGATGCTAGGTAGTTTAGACTTAGTCATTAGTTAGAGTTAGCTAGTTTCTCAACCCTTCACCTTGTTAGCATAGGAGATAAACACATAAAAGCTATAAAAAATCATATACCTTGGACATACTTAACCATACACTGTGACAACTACAAGTAAGTCTGGGAAGACAACGAATAATTAACCCTAAGTGTTCCATGGGGCGTATAGGCATTTAGTCTACGGAGTTCAATCGGATCACGCATGCTACGCTCGTTTCGTATGGTTGAGTGTAGGGGTATCTCGCCACTCATCATTGGCGCCGTTGCCGGGGACTAAGTGTTTGTGCACTGAATAGAACATAAAAGATATCACTCACATTGTTGGGAGCCTAAACAAACCTTCGGGTTAATTAATTAACAAGGATTTTATAACGGTGAAATTTGCACATTGATAACCATGTCTTCTTCTCATAAGAGCAACTCACCACCTAAGGACCATACACGAGACAGTCGGCAACATAAAACACATAACCAAAATTAGCCGGTGCCTCAACAATATAAGTTGACATATATTCATCCTAATGAGTATATCCCCAACTTTACTTTTATTCTTCATTAAGATGAACAGATGCGCTGGAGGGATTTGCAAGGTAACATCGTGTTACCTCCAGATCGATCTATCCCAAACATGCTTCTTCGTGCCTTAGCACAAATTGGCATGACTCAGCTTTATGTTGAATACTTTATGGAAGACTTTGACACAAGGGATTATCATCCCACAGATTTACAATGTATGAGGGACGCAAGGCAGGAGAGCCAACATACACTGTCGAAGGGCAAGGAGGTCCCGCACGTCCTTAGCGAAATCGGAGATGTTCCCCCTTATGAAAGTGAGGAGGTGGGGTATCAGAACCTACGATCAACGATACATATCCCTAGTTTTGATGCCCATGAACACCAGTTGTTCATAGAGGGAACAACAACTCATGATAAGGACGAGCACTTGGATTGTCACCATGATCGGGGTCGAAGCAGCCAAAGAGAAGGTAGGAAACATCGCCACGGTGATGGTTCTCCTTCTTCTTTCCCTTCTTCTCATCACTCACCCTCTCCTTCCACCTCTGGGCGTAAGCATGAAGAGCATAACGGAGAGGATAAAGGTAAGAAAAATGAGAGACCTTGATGAGAGAGTTGAGAGAGAGGACAAGGGCAAGGACGTAGGGAGAGTAGGGAACCACCCAAACATCATAGGTGTCATGAAAGAGACGATCATGATGAGCCCCTACTTGCAACCCAAAGTATGCTTGACATAACAGAGGCTATTAGAATTCCCACAAGGCATTTAAAAGATAGTCGGATCAGGCATCTAGACATGAACAACATCCCATAATTTGAAGGAGGATACAACGCAGATCCGCAAAATCATTTACAAGCATTCCACGATGCTTATGCCTTGCAAAACATTGAAAATGAGTGGAAAAAACTTAAGTTGTTTCCAAGGACACTCACCAAAGAAGTAGAGAGTTGGTACCGGTCCTTAGAACTGGAAACCATCAGGAGGTGGAGTATAATGTTAGAACATTTCAACGATAAGTATCAAACGTACTCCCGAGTGTCCAATTTATGTAAGCAGATCCAAGGATGGAAACAAGGAAATCACGAACCCTTGGATGCTGCCATGGCCCGCTACTACACATTGTTACATCATTGCCCGGGCCATGGATACACTCAGCAGGATTAGCTTCGCCACATCGTGAATGGGCTAAGGCATGAAACTAGATGAACCCTTAGGACTTATGCCCAAGGGAGACTCTCACAACTTAGAGCCCATGAAGTTCATAGCTTGTTGGAACAAGTAGCAAAAGAAGAAGGTGAGCTATGAAAAAGGGAAAGTGCGAAAGAATACAATCGTGATCCCTCTCTTCGAAAGAAGGGAGTGAAATTTTGCGATGAAGAGGATGAGTCACAGATTGAAGAGTTGGTGAACAGAAAGATCTTGTCGATTCAAAAGTTAACAACAGAAATAGCAGCTAAGGTAGATGACTTATGGAGTTCCTTAGACTCTAAAATTGAAACTGTCTTAAAAATTGTAGAAGAGTCTAAGGTAGAACAAAGTAGTGACAAAGGTAAGACAAAGTGAAGAGATTTAGGCCCTGCACATAACAAGGGTAAGGGGAAAATCACTAACTCCAATGTGGTTGTGGATTCAGACATAGACAATGACGGTGGATGTGAGATCTGCCACTATGACCATCCTAAGGGATGTTGCCCAATCATCTCACATTTACAGGAGTCTGGGGTGTATGCACTTAATCCAAGACTTAACCAATGGCAAACACCCCGTAGGTTACCTTATCCCCAAGGTAACCCAAGGCAGTTTCACTAACCATTAACGTATTATCCAA
>MNCI01009773.1:562186-580998 GCA_015680685.1 Gnetum montanum
GTGTGGTGGCAGGGGTGCTAGTGAGGAAAATTTGAGCCAATTTTTCAAAATTTGCTAATGCCTGGAAGGTATTTTAAGGGTAAGTATGAAGAAAAAATTGAACATTTTTAATAAAAAATAATTATATTAATGGTAGAACACTTAAATAATGCTCTTAAGGAACCATAACCATCATTATGAGCCATGAATAAGAACAAATTAGATAATTGTGAAGGGTTATAAAGAAATTAACACTTATGGGGCAACTTTTTGAAAATTCACCAACTTTGCAATCATAATAAACTAAGAACTTAATGTAACTAAGGGTATGGGTAAGGTATAGAATTGTTAATAATAAATGAGAACACCTTAGTAATTTCAAACCCTTGATTTATTGTAGAAATGCCCCAAAGAGAGGAGCACAATGAGGACCCTCATAGGCTACAAGTAAGATACCAAGAGGCCAAGGTAGAGGCCAAACATAAGGACAAAAACTAGAACATGCGGAGCAGGAAGCCTAATCCTTCAGCATTCATCAAGAAACTCTTGATATTGGATAGTCGGCCCAAAGAGAGGCAATAGAACCACAAGTACAAGGATAATGCCTCACGTTGTCACAAGACTATCTCCAAGTTATCCAAGAGAAGTCAATTCTAATCATGATGATTGTGGAGATGAACTTTGTTCCATTCATGGAATTTGTTCCAAAAGTAGTAAAGCTGCAACTCCAGGCATCACCACTATGACCCATCCTTTCAGACAACAGTGAATGGTACCTTGGAAAAACCTATCAATTCTTGCATAATAAAGAAGAAGGCACCATTATCAACATTGGAGGAATGTCAGTCTCATACTCAATCAAGGTGATAGCTAAAGCTGTAAACATACCTAATGAAGGGGCAAGGAAAGCACATTTGTTCATCACATTAGATGTTAAAACTAGAAAACTGTGGTTGAAATGAGCATATGACAAAGAAGATAAGGGATACAATGAATTAACTCTGGAGGAAAGAATCTACTTCAAGATTGACACCTATCACTTGTTTCCAATAAAATAATTAAATAGATTATTTACTTATGCAATTAGAGGAAGTGTGAGCCTAATGAAAAAATACAATGTCAATCACACACAACTCTACTTTAAGGAGATCCAGAGGTGGTTTGAAGAAAAGAAGGCAGGGAAGCCAACACTCCCATTCCCTTAGCTTATCAAGAAGTTGTGCAAGTGAGTTAAAATCCTAAGGTACACCAATGATGTTCTTAGGAAGGTCCAAAATGCCTCATATGCTAAACTACTTAAACTAGCTCCATCTAGGAAGGAATAGGGTGAGAAATAGACCAGCACTAGGGAAACCACGTAGACTACTGAACAACAGTAGTAAGTGGGACCTAGTGGCTAGCAGCAAGAGAAGCAGTAGCAATAACAACAAGTCCCACTGCTATTGTTGGAAGACTATAGATCATCAATGAGTCATCTGCAATAGATTATAGAGATTATTAGTTGGGGAACAAGGGAGGAGGCCAACCTCTATAGAGTTATTGATAATGCCATATAGCCCACCATTTCTGCTAATCCTGCGAGTGGACAGATATCACTGCAATTAGGAGGATAAGCCTAATCCTCACAATAGATCTCTAGGAATGCTGCATCATTCCAAGTGGTGCTAGAAACTGGAGAGGGAGCCACAATTGTGGTAATGCAGCATCAAAATGCAATGGGAGCAGTTGAAGTAATCATTGATCACATTAAAGAGTCCTTCGACATACCTGTTGTGCCACCAGCAAATCTAACTAGAGCTAGAGATGTTCAAATGTTAGCTAGAACCTCAATGAGTCTTGCTAATCATGAAGATGTGCTCAATTGACTGCTATAGACTAAGTAATGATAACACTTTTTGACATCCCAAGTGATATCATTACAGTGCAGTCAGAACTGATTACTGCCAAAGGTAAATTAGTCATGGTAGAGACCAGGGTAGAGCATGTAGAAGTTGAAATTCTAAAATTACAAGAAGAGCTTAGGATCCTCAGGGCTGAACGTAGAGACCCAAGTCGATTCATTACAGCTAACTAGATGGAGCAATTAAAAACAAAGCAAATTAGCCACCTAATTGAGTAGAATAAATAGATAAAGAATGGGAAGGAGAAAGTAGTCTAGAATGCCTGAGTAGCTAAAGCCCAAATGTATGCACATGCTAAGGCAATCATCGTAGCCTAAGAATAGAACAAATAGCTTGTTACAGACAATATGCAATTGGCCACTGTGGAAAAATAGAAGAATATACTAAAGGAAAGCATCCTCTAGTTAAGAGAACAACTAGTGAGGATCAACCAAGACATGAGTCATCTCGCATGAGAAAATAGAACCCTCTTGATGGAGAATGTATGTGCCATC
Source organism: Gnetum montanum (assembly GCA_015680685.1). Taxonomy (NCBI): domain Eukaryota; kingdom Viridiplantae; phylum Streptophyta; class Gnetopsida; order Gnetales; family Gnetaceae; genus Gnetum; species Gnetum montanum. The sequence continues at coordinate 564,561 of MNCI01009773.1, forward strand.
CACCAGAAATCAGCCATTGAAATCAACATGTCATAGAATGAGGCAAAAAAACATGAGGCTCAATAAAAACACTTCCATGACCAAGTGGGCATGTACAAGCAAATGAATGAGAAAGAAATATAGATGATGAAGGCTAGAATCAGTACCATTTTAGCACAAAAACTTGACTGGCAGCCCATCTTGGAGAGTTGTGCCCATGTCCAATAGAAGGAAGTCAAGAATAAAGACCTATAGATTGAGGATATGAAAGAGTACATGGGTTAGTTAACATTCGTTATGCTAACTTGGCCATGTTAATAGTAGGTAGGCCTAGAAATGAATTGGAACAACAAGTAGCAGCCACAAATGCCTTGTATGAGAAAGAGTTTGTAAATCATCAAGACGCTTTACAGAAACTTTAGGTGGCAAACTTTGAATTAGAAGCAGTAAAGGCTAGCTACCAGGGTTAAAAAGATGCAGCAGTGAACCTAGCTAGGAGACTGTTAGATTACCATGAATTAAGAAAAAAGGCTAGAGCATTTAAAGACAAGAGGAGGTAGTTCGCAGCTTGGTATGTTAAAGCTAATCAGATTTTTCTACAACTGTCATGCATATGGGATGTACTCACTCCATCATACATTGCACAATAAGCTTGAATGATACATGACCCAAGAATGGAAGAGGGAAAGCTTTAGGTGCTCCTAAACCGATATAAATTCTAGAAGCCAAACGATAAGGGAAAACAACTGATGGAAGAGCCATTGCCACCAAGCACTACATAAGGCTACATCAAGCTTCGTCCAGATTTTTTTTGGTTAAAGTTTGTCATGTTATGTCTTGTGTCATTTTTGTAACACACCATTGCAGCATAAAGAGTTAAGTATATAGTTATTCATGTAAATCTACCTCTCAAATTTTGGAAGGATCTCTATCCTCATTTTGTTTATAAGTTGAGGACAAGTTTTCAATTAGTTGTGGGGTTATGATAAAATGTGTTTTGTAATAGCTATGATATCGTTCATGCTTGATATTGTAGCCCTAGCTACGACATCGAATATTTGATATTGTGGGACACGTGCCTGCCTATAAATACAACACTTAGGCGCATGGTCTAACACTCAATTTCGTCCACTCGTATTGAAACTCTTTCAATTTGTTTTAGCAATTTTAGTTTTAAGTATGTAGTAGTGTGTGCCCATAGTGTGGTGTTGAGTGATTACACGGAGTCTTTATTCGAGCATCTTGTACTTGGACACAAGTGTGAATGGTAATAAAGATCGAGATTACTTTTCATCATTGTAGCATACACTTAGTTTCTTTACTATGTTTTTACTGTTTACGTAGAAAAATATTTACTATTTTCCTAGTTAATGATTTACTTTTCCATGCACTATACTTTTATTGTTGTTAAGTGGAATGAGTACGATTGATCTCGAGCACATAAGTGTAATTACTTGGTAACCCAGTAGTGTTATCGCTTGGTACACCGAGTAGCAATACACTTGATATCCTAGTAGTAGTTACATGAAGTTCAAGGTGTGTATGGAAAGTTAGGACCAATTACTCATCATCATAGGATAGAATAGGATTGTTTACTATTTTCATTAGACTTAGAAACTCTTTCTACTTTACCATGTTTACTTGGAGTAAGATGGTCCACACAACACCAGTAATCATATACCTCACAGTGAGTTAAACTATACCTTGAGATTTTACTAGCTCACATGGGAAGACAACGATCTTGAACTTTAATCAATTAGTAGCATAATCACATTGCCTCGTCCATGAATTATGATATGGTAGTGCATACACACCTATGACTTATATGGTTAGGTGTTGGATTACTCCACTGCTCATCACTTCATAATCACCTTGAGCTTAAATACTAAATTTTGTTCAAATTTTAAGATAACCAAAAATTAAAGAAGGGGTTTAGTTATTAAGGAAAAAATTGTCAAAACTAGCATTGATCCTTTGATGATTACAGATGATGCCTAAATGTATGTCTAAGATTGAAGGTCTTTTGCAAGGCAAGAAAAAGAGGCCTAGAGGAGGACATGGCCCATGGACAAATAATAGATATAAGAATTAAAGCTCAAACATCCTATGTTTGTAGCCTAAAAACCCATGGATTAATGAGGAGAAATTTTAGTCTATCCTTGAAAAAGTTCTACATAAAAAGAGAAGCATTAAAATAACAACTAAGGTTAGAAAAATTGCCACCACTAATGATAACATGAAGATTCATCGACAAAGTTTTTAAGACTTCTGCAATTTTGTAAATTTTGATGTCTGTCTAGTCTTTTTATCTTTTTGTCATGCATCCATTGAAATAAAATTTTGTAATTTTTCACTCAAGTTTGATGATGTCAGTCAATCTAAATTTGTTCACCCCACAATTTTTGTAATGGAACTTCGTTGATTTTATATAACTTGAGGATGAATTTTTAAAGAGTTGTAGGGGTATGATGAAACATCATTTGTCAAGTGTATCAATTGGTTGTGATACCATAGATGCTAGATCACATCTATGTCGACACATCCTTGTCGATGCATCTCAGTTATCTACTATATCATAGATGCTACGTTGCATCTGCTATATTGTAGCTGCATTGATGCAATCTCCATATTTGCCTATAAATATATGAGTATCCATTATGCATTTAGCACCATTTGGTTAGTGGTGTAGCCAAACTCTTGCAATTTTCTTTTGTAATCTTAATAAACAATCAATAAGTGCCTAATGTGGATTTGAGTTAATTGTACAATATCTTACTTAAGTGGCATTGTACTCAAACATAATCCATGACGAATAGTAAGATCGAGATTGATTCATATTCACTGCAGCACTTTGACTTAGATTAGATTTACTTTCATACAATTTACTTTCTATATATTTAGTTAATATTTATATTTTCATTCATATTAATAAATTGGTGGAATGAGCATTGCTAGTTTTAGACTTTACAAATATTATGTTTTCATGAAATATTGTAATTTTGGCCAAGAGGCCAACACGTCAATGGGAGGGGGGTGAAGTTTGTAGCCCATGCCATGTCACACCATGTCACACCACGTCACACCACATCATGTCACAGCCATGTCACAGCCACGTCATGCCACAACCATGTTACCCCATGATGACAGCATGCTCCCTTGGGACACCACATGCACGGCCATGCTGGTGCACACCAACATGCTCATGTAGGGCTTCTCCAGCATCTGTTGGGATGTGTTGGCTACCATGGACTGCTTGCTTAATGCCAGGATCACATTGGTGCTACCACTCAAAATGCCATGAACAAACAAAGATAGAACAAACTTGACTGAGAGGGTAAAACTAAATTGGGAAAGGGGTAGAGAAAAAGAGGATGGATGAGTGATTTCGTTTTTAGATATCTTGTTACCTTGTCCAGTAGTTGGGTTTGGTTAAAATTATCTTATTTAAAATCATCTCGGCCAATTGATAGATAGATATATATATATCAAATTTCCTAAAGGCTTTTAAAGAACTAGTGCTACTCAATGTTTAATTTGTTAACCTTTCATTTTTCATTAAGATAATCTATTTTGAAGTGTTTACGAAAGAAAAAGCCTATAAATATCTTTGCTAGAAAGCTTGGTAAAAAACTTTGCTCTATGAGCACTTTGAACATTTAAAAAGAGGCTACTTGCAAAGCAAAAAAAAGTAAGCCTTTAAAAAATGATAAAACTTCAGTGATGAAGGCATGTTGCATAATTAAAAGCAGGTTCAAAAGTACAATGTACCTTAGCGTACAAATTTTTATAATAAAGGGTAATAAATTTTTTTAAAGTGTAAAGTAAAGTGATGAGCTTGTAATCAAAGATTAATAAAGCTATTCTCAGTAGTAAAATCAAAATGAGTGATTTTAAATAAACTACTATTAAACCTTTTCAAGGTAAAATCTTTGTTATATAGTGGGCAAGCCATGAGGGGTCACACCCACGAACACTCACAAACCCAACTTACAAACGCCAACGAACCCGGCCAAGTGTAGAAGCACAAGAATAATCACCTACCTATTATGAATTCACAAAACACCAATGTTTACGGGCCCACGAACCCTAAATTGTTAAGTCCAGGAACAGAAAACTAACTCCTGGATTTATGAGGAGAGAACCAGAAAGTGAGAAGCACAATCTCTCATCGCAAATGCTATGATGAACAAACTGTGATTATCTTACTACAAAGATACCATATACGATGAAACCATGAGTAGCAAAGTAAATCATTTACATTAAGACCGGAAGAGATAATGAGTTTTAGCAACGTTGCACAGACAACATGAACCACCAACGTGTTTTGTTTAGAAAGTTCGATAATCAAGAAAAAAATATATATATGTACAAGCCAGAGAGAAGGAGGAGAGAAACCCCCTCCCCCAAAACACACCCCGGCACATCGTGCTAAGAAGAAAAACCTTGGGAAAGGAATCTCTCCCTTCCGCCTCAAAACATTGAAACTGACAAAGCCCACAACAAAAAAGAAAAAAAAAACAAAAAACCAAGCCAAAACAGAAACAGGAGGCCCACCAAACAAAAATAACAGGACCAGGCAGATCCAGATAGACAGCCAAAAGAACACACAAGGGTAGATGCCCAGGCCCACCCTAAGTGGATCGTGGAAGCGGATGACAATGGCATCGACGCGCACGTCAAGTATATCAAGGATAACCTGGTGATCGGATGAGACAAAGGTCACCACCTCTTGAAGTTTCTGTACTCCTGGCGCTTGTGGCGTGAGACTTGCGATCTAACACTATCCGGATGCAGCTTACTGGATATAACTCATATAAATTTGCACAGGGTGCACCAAGTAGTGGTGCGGTTCACCTTCATAATGACATATGGACACTGGCCCTGCTGCATCCAGCAACAGGTGTTTGTCTGAAGCGCCTTGACCTGCTTGCACTTCATCTGCATTTTCTCCTCGAGCTCCCTGGCCTGCTGTGCCACCTCTTTGTCAACGTTCATTTACCACTCCTGTTCGTCCTTGAGTAGGTCTCCACACATTTGGATGTGCAAGGTATCCTCAAAGCTCGGGGCACCTTCCCTTCTCTCCTGCTGGTGCAGGGCCTCCTTGTTTGCTTTCTGTCTGTGCTTCTCCTCCTGTTCAAGCCACTCCCTGCACTCCTGCTCCATCTTTTGCTGCAACTTGTCTCTCATGGTGCATTCTTCTGCCCTCACCCTCTCCTCAATCTTGGTCCTGGCCCTGAGCACATCCGCCACATATCTGCCCTGAAGCTCTCGGCAAAGGGCCTCTATAGCATGCGAGATCTGTTAGTTCACTGAGATCTGCAGGTCAGTGACAGATCCAAGCCAGTTGGTGCTCAACCCCTCCACTGCAGCACCCCCACTGCATCTTGAGGTCCCTGCATCTAAGAAGAGGAACCAGCAATATCTTAAGATGCCCAGGGAAGTGAGTTTCAAACTACCCTCCACACTACAAACCAAATTAATGCAAATTGTGTAAGATTAATTGCTCCGGATGATGGTTTTCTTGCCCACTCTTATCATCATTGGTAGTTTCTCTAACAACTCTTTCAACGTTGGCTTTTATAGGTAGGTTCAATGTTGGCATTTATAGGTAGGTACCACCACTGCCATCATTCTTGACAGAGGTAGTGAGGCAGTTTGAAAACAAATGGTTCCTTGACAAAAAAAAAATACTATATGTAGTTATAAATGGAATGGATGGTCCCCAACCTCATTGATAGTTTTTGAAAATTGCAATTCCATCATATGCAGCATTAAGATTGAATTGGTAGAGGCTAGACGATCCAACCTTGTTTAACCCTTATCTACAAGTTTCTCTATTTTGCTATGGTTGTAGCAACTCTGGACATAAACAAGATAATTTTCAATTTTCTCTTCCAATTGTTGTCTTTAGTTTTGCTTCTGCAAATTCTTGTCTATGAGTGAAGGTATTTTGGGTTCCTACAAATTTAGTTTCTTGTCCAATTATAGAAATAATGTTTCATTAACTAATGGTAGATGTTGGAATATTTTCAACATTACAGAAATTCCAATTTCTTTTGTTTAACTACTATTAACAAGTAGATCCTAGATTTTTGTTTTTCAAACTAAACATAAAAACAAATTCTCTAAAGTAGTTATTGAGCATTTGCGAAACTGTGGTTGGTATTTTCAAGGGATTTTATAGTTGAAAAAATGAAATATCTCTTGAGAGGACATGTAACAAAATCTTAAGCATATTCACCAATTGATCATTTCATGGTTTATAAAATGGAATATCTCTTGGGAGGATGTATGGAAAAATTTTAAGCATATTTGCCAGTTAGTTAAGCAAAAGGTTTTAATGCAGATGTAGACTAGGTAATATGCAATTTTTTGTACACCACATTAGATGTAATAAACTTGATGTAGAAGCTTACTATGTCTTAGTTGCTATTCCTATCAAGTTTCAGAATACCATCAGCAAGCTTTGCTTAAGTATTGGATTGATAATACATTTTTATGAAAAATAAAGATAAACAGTACAAATTGACTAAACATCATTGGGGCAATAAAAACAAAGCATACAACTTTTTACGGTAACATTGTAACATGGTCTCAACTAGGTAGTCATAGCACAAAAAAGAAACACATGTAACTCATCTTCAAGGGCTCTCAACCTGCAAAACCTACAAATATGCTCTTCTTCGAAGAGTTGAGTCCATCTTCTACTTTCAATTCTAAGATGATATGAATTTAAGCAAATATTGTTAATAGCATTTCAATACTTGACTAGAATAGTAACTAAGAGATGGTGAGCTTTAGCATTTAGTTTATTAGATATAATGTGATGTAAATATAATTGTTTTTGGTCTTTAACATTAGACCACATTTGTGTTAAAACCTTCTATTTGACTAGCTAATGAATATGCTTAGGACTTTGTTGCACATCCTCCCAAAAGATATACCATTTCCTCAACCATTGCATTCCTTGAAAATACCATGATTTCATGAATCATTAAAAACTACTTTATAAAATTTTTTTTCCTTGAGATATGCAAGCTATGAATGCATGTAATGAGTTGACACAAGGTTTTTACTTATAAAGGTAACAAAATACATTCACATAATAACATGGAGTAAGGTGTTTGCATCTTTGCCTTTAACTCATTGAGAAGAAAAGTTTTTTGCACTTTTTCAATATTTTTCCAAAGTTTAGAACTAAGCCCAGATCCCCAAATGTCACATCCATACAATACGGTATGATAGTATGAAAAAATAGTTTTCTGAACTTCCAAGCCTAGAGTCCTAAATAGTATGATAGTATGATAGTATGAAAAAATAGTTTTCTGAACTTGCCTTTGAAAGCTTATAGAGCTTTGAAACCTTCCTCAATTCTTGCTTTGAAGCACTTACCCCACGTGTAATTGTTCACATAAATGAGACCCAAATATTTAAAAGAATATACCATTTGCACATTGGTACCTCTCAAATGGAAGTTATAACAAATATTTTTTGTATCTCAAATCATCAATTTGGTTTTATTCATATTCACTAGAAGATCATATGAGTAATAATAATTTTCTCAAATTTGCAACATATTTTGCAACAAATTTGCAACATATTAGTGGAGATCAAGGTAGCATCATTTGCATACAAAAGAAGATTCACTGCTTGGGATCCAATTTTGATAGCATGACTATCTTGCCCAGTGCATAACCGTTTTTTCATTTCATCAATAAAGTGAGCAACCTTAACTTCAATTGTGCTCTAGAATCGAAATTTTCTCTCTGAATTGTTGTCTATAATTTTAATAACCACTTCGTTGTATAATCTTTGAGTTGTTGCAATTAATTTTGACACAGTTTGAACCTAAAATGACTTAACTATAGGTACACTCCAAGATATTTTGATAGGATAAAAGCAACACCATGGTTGAGTGTATTCTTAAGTGGAACTATTGAAGTATTATTGATGTATTAGCTTAGTGGTAGGAGTCTTGGCTTAGTAACCTCAAGTCATAGATTAATTCCACTAAGTAGCACCAAGTTATAAATTTTTTTTAAAAAAGTATGAAATTTTGACATTGGTTTGATAGATCCAAAAGGTCCCAATGGGCATAAGTAAAAAATTTAATTTCAATTTCATAAACTCATTTTTGTTACTGGACCCTATACTCATCAAGTACCCTACCACTCTATGCAACAAAAATACGAAAATACAATGTGTTTTTTTAGTGAGAACTTAAGAAATGTAAAGAGTTCGTTTAGTCTTACAAGGGTTTAAAGGATATTTATAGACGACAATATTGCTACAAAACGTATTGATTGTAATCACCATGTGTGCAAAGTGGTTGACTATAGCACAAAAATAGTGGGGTGTTGAAACCTAGAATAATTGAAACATAGGTACACTTCAAGATTTATAGAAGTTTATATAGAATCAAACCTATGGCTAGGGTTAGCAGGGAGCTTTCAAATCAAGAATCTTTCCACTAAGCTAATAATAATAATAATAATATTTAATACAGTCTTTTATCAAAGACCTTTAACGGGTTTGACTAACATGACTATTATGTAAGTGCTAAGTTGAAATATTATCATAGTGTATGTATTCTATTTTTATGTCTTACAAAGTTGATGATCATCATCATGATAATATGTTTAACAATAAAATGTTAGCCTAGTGGTACGAGTCATGGCCCAGTAACCCCAAGTCATAGGTTTGATTCCACTAGGTATCATTAAGTTATAAACTTCTATAAATCTTAGGATATACCTATGTTTTAATTATTATGGTTTCCAACACCCCATAATAATACTTTATTAAATTTTGTTAAGAAGAATAATTAAATTTAAACAAGCTAACATATCATGAGATGAGTTAAATCCACCTCCTCAACTTATTCATTTGATAATACGTAGGTTGATGTCAAATTGCACTTACAATATCAATTTTAATTGATTGCAATGCAAAATACCTCATATAGATAAATTTAATTCATGCAAAGATGTAGCTTTTTAAGCCTTCGGATCACCATTAGTTGCTTTAAGCATAAAGTGAATATTTGAAAGATCTCAAACAAGATCCAGATTTTCATTCTCTTATTTTTATAAATATGATTTTTTAAACATTAAAAAATTCTAGATTTCTGCTTGCTGTCAAAGTCTTGTTAGTGTCACAGCCATGTCAACGCTTGCAACTAACAAGCTCTAATTTGTAAATGATGGGCTAATAGAATTTAACAAGCTTTGCATTATGATTTATTTTAGGGAAAAATTAGCTATTTCTCAGTCATTTAATGAAAGATTTCTACTAAGATGTTCAACATTATATATATGCATCAAGAAGCAAGTCTTTTTAAGCTTTTAATCATCCTTGTAATTTTTTTTTATAATTCTTAAAGTCTTTTTAAGCTTTTAATCATCCTTGTAATTTTTTTTTTATAATTCTTAATTCTTTTGATGTATTATGTTGGTCCCATGTCTTGAAGAATATATGATGCATAGTTAATCAAATCGTTTCAGATTCCTTTCTAAGCTCTGAGAATCATCCCCACGATCGTCCGTGGATGCTAATCTTGGATTACTATTAACATCCCATTGTTAACAGAACAATCAATGAAAGGTGGCGCTCAAAAATAAAATATAACCACCTAGCAAGAAAGAAAAAAAACACAAGACCAAAACCTAACGAAAATTTGCATTAGGTACCAGCGCTTGGAACCTGTAAAGATTAAACATCAGTGCTGATTGTTCGGTTTAGAATTATTACCAGAATCTACCCAACCTTCTATAATATAAAAATAAGTCACAGTATTCAGTTTAGCACAACCTTCTAGATATTTGTTAATCTGAATACAAATTTGCCACGCTGGTGAAGGAAATAACAACTGCAAGACTTTGAATGACATCTTCAGGGACTTCTGTTCAGAAGCAACATTAAGAGTGAATGGATAAAAAAAATTACATATGACCATAAACAAAAAATATATATTTTAACTGCTATACTATAGCATTTTCACTCCATTTTACGTATGATGACATCCTACGCCATTCTTGCTAGAGCATGAACTACTACAAATAATCATTTGCCATTCTCTTTGTTAAAAGACAGCATTCCTAACGTGCGTTCATTAATAAGCATTAGTAAAGTAAATTCTTTTAATGCTTGCTGTCCTAGGATACTGCAATATATTAAATTGATTAGACATGCAGGCGTGGTATTTATAAAATGTTGCAATTCAGGGATGCTTGGAGAAAAATTATATTGTTGTTTCCAGTACATGCAACTTATGATTCATAACAATGTCGCATAATAAATCACACAAGCACCATGGTAATGTTAGAATTGATTATCAAATATACCATGGTCTTCAAACTTTTCACGTATGTGTGTTTACATTTACTTTCATAGGATCCAAATTTCAATCTGTTAAATAACACAACTTGAATTCAAATCACCTCCAAGCCACAATGCTTTACCGGTTTCTTTGTCTGAAAATCTGGGGCAGTTGGATGCCTCTGTAAAACAGAAATAATATTTTGCTATTATTACATTTAAACAAGATTCCCTCCTGTTAATTCCAGCAAAAGAAAGAAGCACCACAGAGAGCATCGAATCGTTACGCACACATGCTAAACACATGCTAACGGAAAATATCGGCCACTCAAAATTAGGTTTGACTAACTTGATTAACTTATCGTTTCTTTGAACCCACCACTTGATCAACAAAAAGTTCATTCCATAAACTTTCTTTTTTCCACAATAGCTCTTTCTTCATTTGTATCATCTTCAAAAGAAAAGAGAATTTTAAAAAGCTTTCGATGCCATCATTATATATACATAATCTGCAATGCCCCCAGAGGTAATCTAAAACTTAAGGTAGACATACCAACTGATATGAAGAGTTGTGATCAGTTATCGAGTAATGAGATATAAGCATCGGCAATGAGACAATAAAACATTTACTAGGGAATTATTAAGGGAAGATGAAATAACGGAAACAGGATAATATCAATCAATAAAGAACACAAAAATTGACTACAATTTAGATTTCATTTTTTTTCATTGTTTATTTTTTATTGCAAGTTACAAAACTAACCATAAACAGAGGACTTGAACATGTATTACAGAAAACTACAACATGCATGGACCAAGGTTGAACCATTAGTTTGTGAGGAGATTTCTTGATATCAATACAAGTCCAGATGTAAAAAGAGGGTTGGCAGCAAGTTAGCAGCTGAGTGTAAAACCATGTCAATTGCCATGGATGAGCTTTCTTTCAGATTTCACAAATGCCAAATGCAATGTGTAACAATTACATGGTCTAGTTGCTGCAAAAAATAAGCAAGGACTCACTTAGGCATTTTCTAGAAACGACACATAACATTTGCTGTTACAAGACTAGACAAATTTCATACTACAAATATTACAGGAAGACTTAGAAAGGCTTCTATTCTGTATAAGTTGCAAGAATAGCATCTTATGGATGGTTTAATCACGTTGAAGGAAGATGAAATCTCAGAAGAGGTTACCTAATCACACTTCTAGGAACCTGCCAAGAAGAAGACCCAAAAAGCCATCAGAAAAATGATTAAAGCATATATGAAACAAATGCAAATAGATCAAATGGTCAGTGAAATTAATAATCATGTAACAAACAAATTTGTAGGTTGGGTAAAATGGTGAGAAGCTAGTATTGTGCTTTGTGATAGAAGAACCTCTACCAGATTGAAGGGAAAATTTTACAAAACTGCTATCAGATATACAATCCTATATGATGCAGAATACTGGTCTATCAGAAAACATTGGGTTCAACATGTGCATGTGGTAGAGATCTAAATGCTAATGTGGATGTTGAATGTCACTAGGAAAGATCAAATTAACTACTTTGCTATTAGAAGTACTTTGGGGGTAGTACCCATAGTTAAGAAGATTAATGAAAGTTGTCTTAGATGGTTTGGTCATGTGCTAAGAGGACTAGAAAATGGACCCATTAAAAGAAGTTGCTTTATTAAAGTTGAAGGGAAATATCAAAAAGGTATACCTAAACATACTGGGTTAACATGCATTAAGAAACATATCTAAGATTTGGGTGTTAATACTTATTTGGCTCATAATAGAAATGAATGGTGGAAAAGAATTCATATAGCTGATCCCATGAAGTTGGGATAAGGCTAAGATGATGATGATAAAACTTTGATAGGTGGTGATTTGGTTATTTAAGTAGATATGATTAAGTCTACATATTTTTTATGCCTAGCTATTGTTTGAAGCCTTTATAAATTAAATAATCTTGTTTGACAAAAACATAGTGAAGGATTTAGATTACATCTTGTTATAATCAGATCTGAAAACAATTAGATCTGAAAACACAGATCTGAAAACACACTACAAATGCTCTAGAGAAATTATTAAAAACCCTACAGATCTGAATAAATCATTAGAGGCAAAATATTGCACTGTAAGAAACACTATAAACCACTCTCAAAACATTCCAAACTCTAGCAAACATTTGCTGTGATAATAGAATGAAAGCAGAATGAAAACAGTAAAAAAGAAATAGCACAAGAACACAGAGAGTTACGTGGTTCNAACACACACAAAAAGACTACCCCAAGCCTTCTATTTATGAAGAAACATGAGGACCAAACCCCAATCCTNTGGGATAAAACACCAAGCCTCCTATATATGAGGAAACATTAGGACCAAACCCCAATCCTAATACATGTGGGATAAAACACATCCCCACATCAAATGCAACATAAAAGGAAATACAACAATTAATGTATTTGTCTTCATTTTTCCAACACATCTAACCATGTCCGTTGGTGTTGCAAAATGTCATACTCGTTATTCTACAAATAACAAAATCAGCAAAGACTCCTCTTGTTGGAAATGTTTGTTTAACTAAGGATGGCTACCACTCGTTAGAGAGCCTTATGAGATCCCAAAGACCACTATTACTGCAGTGAGCCAATATCATGGTTGGACATGGAGTGTGATATGTTGAAGCATAATGAGATAAAATTTCCTATAATGTAAGGCACTCCAACAAAAGATTTAGAAATAGAATAGAGCAATACGGCATGGATACACATGGATTTTAACTAGAGGAATACTATCATGATAATTTATAAATACCTATCTTAATAGAGGTACGTTGCAAGTCACCTGAAGAAAACCACATCTTTCTAGAGGCCACTCTTTGATAATCTGGCTCTTTACAAAAGCCTGTAGTTCAAAAGCCATCTAAATTAACTCAAAATATTTTTCAATTCCCATGTCTTTGGTAGTCAACATGTTTTTTTGTGAAGTTGTAAATCACAATGAAGTCATAAAATGACACTTCCCATGTCTACACGTGCCTATAATTAGGACTTTTCCACATCAAGTTATAAGGTAAGGCACTATGAAACAAAATTGGCAAAAGCAGATTACAACTTGCAAGTATGGCCACATTATGTCACCCCAAAATTTCACACTTAAATCATCTAGGTTTAATTACGCAAATCTTATAACACGGGCATGTGATGTCATAATGCTTATATTCAAAAGAAAACAATCAGCATAAGCATTATAACCTTAACCAAAATGCATGGTTAAACAATAACACATCGGAGCACTCTAAGCAGCAATTCCATATCCATAAACCATGACTGCATCTCAAAACAGAACATGTTCATAGCCTCAAAAGAGAGTTGTTATAATCCAACATTACATAAGCTTGAATACATCGTGATCATCAAGACAACACAAACAAAATCTGAAAACATAAAGAGAACTCCAAAGATCCAGCTTCATCGCCATCCAGCACCTAACTTCCATCACTTGAATCTGCATCTACACATGCAGGAAAAGGGTTAGAAACCTTCTAGTAGAGCTAACCACCCTGGTGCACCTGGAACAAGCTGATGAACGGGGCACATGCTGCACAAGAAGCCATCTCAAGATCCATGAGATTATATACCAAAAGCCATATCCAAAAGCATGATATCCACAAAACATCAAGAGATAGGCAAACCGAGAATCAACTAGAATTGATCATCTGCAAGGACTCTTGGTCTGTAAGGGTCTCATCCATCTTGGATGGCAGTAACCCTCCTCAAGGACTGGTTGACCAACCTCACATCTCTTGGACGAACCAAACCTAGAGACAAACTCATACAAAATACCCACCCTTTAGTTTTGCATGAGTAGACACTGTTGGCTAGACAGTTCCCCCACAATGTTTGCCCAATGTCACAACCCAAGTGCAATCATAGGCAATGTGGGTCAAGCAAGGGTGCCATCCTTAACCCCCACAATGCCTACCCATTTCACACTTAGATCCAGCACTTGGGGTACAATCATAAGCAACATGGGTCAAGTTCTAGAGGCCATCCTAGACTCCCCACAATGCTTACCCATCGATCATGTAACAATCCATCATCAAGAGATCAGAAAGAGGCATCAAAGATCAAGCATACTCTAGAGATTATGAACATAGCATGAAGCAAACAAGATAAATGATCACCATAAGATGACCACAAAATGGTATGTTTTACCTCATTCCAAGTGTTTTTGGATGTGTTTCAAAGAGTTCAAGGTGTCCTAGGGTCAAAGAGGACCTGTTTGAGCACAAAACGGAACTCCAAACCTCAATTTGGGCAGATTTTTGAAGTCCTGGTAGGGGAGACATCGTGACCTGCTAGGAGACGTCTCCTGCAAGACATCTCACTTACTCTCTAGTAAGATGTCTCTTACCAGATGTCTTCTTCCCAAAGAGACATCTCTTGCAAGGCATCTTCTTCGCCAGAGCAATTCATAGTTCGGGAAAGACATCTCCTTGACCTCCAAGGTGTCTCATTCGATCGAAAAAAGGAAACAACCACAAAAGATCATCAAAGGATAACAATTCATTGGAGACTTTGAAAACATGGATGATAAAGCCAATAACCGCAAAGCAACAACTGGAACATTGAACAGGGTAAAATAAAGCTTGGATCAGTTACTCTACCTCAACAAATTGAGTTGCAATGGAGGTTACATTGCAACACATGAGTTGAACGCCAAGGAATCCAATCACCACAATGGAGGAAGACACAATCAATGACAAAGAACAAGCAATGAGAAAGAGCAAGCAATGCAAGAGAGAGATAGGAGCTCACAATTAAATACAAGATTATAATCTCTAGCTAGTAGAGCAACAATGGTTTACAATGAGTTATCACCAAAAATTGCATTCATAATAAATGCAAAAACTCAATAAGAGTTTGATAAGTAATGGAAAGTCCCAAATTCACATAGAAGTAAAGCTTTGAGCAAGTTACCCAAAAGTATGATATTTTTCCGAAACTCCATGTTCTAGTTCACAGCATGTGCCACCTTCCATCAACCTATTCTTAGCAAGAAACACCAAGAAATTAGTAGCATCTCAATCCAAAAGCTCAACAAAACAATATTAACAAAAGATGCTATTAGATACCAAAATAAAAATTTAAAAGGGGAATATTTCAACATGGAAAGATCATAAAAATATAAAGCAAGTTAAATAAAAGCTAATTAAAAGATTTCACAATAGAAAGGAGCACAATCATTAATGTTTTAAAGACTATGGAGCAAACACAGACGCAGACACAGACGCAAACGCAGACGCAGACACGGATGCAGACACAGACGCCGACGCAGAAGTCGACGGAGGGGCCACCGCGGGAGCAGCCGGAGCACCGACAGGTGTTGACACAGGATCAGACGGAGGAGCAGAAGCAGGACCAGCGGCTGCGCGCACACCAGCTGGAGGACACTGCAGAAGACCCGTAGCAACCCCCGCGGGCGGACGAACCATGCGGCCAACAAGAGCCGCCGTCTGACGGGGGACCACACCAGCCCATTGCCTCCACCGGGGGGTGCATTGCGGCCCACTCTCGGGCCGCGGACACTCTGCGCCTCCGGGTCAACCAGCCCCCCCTGAGGGGGTCCGCACCTTGCAACGGAGCCTCATTGGGCGCTTCGTGTCATGGGGGGCGCGGCCACGTTTGGACCTGGTCAGGCGCTGGGCCCGGGAACAGTGGCAGGTGGGCGAGGTCGGGGTGCGGAGCCTGACCCCCGACCTCATGTTGTTCGTCCTTCCCTCCCGGCAAGCCCGGGACTCGGTCCTCGTGGGGGGCCCGTGGTTTTACGGTGCGAGGGGCCTGGCGTTGACCCCCTGGAGACCGGGGGCCCATCGGGAGACCGACCTTTTTGCCAAAGCGCCGGTCTGGGTACGGATTTCCCGCCTCCCCTGGGAGCTGTGGAACCTGGAGTTTCTGCGACAAGTCGCGGTTTTCTTCGGGGAGTTCATTGCTTTTGACCAGGCCACCATGTCCATGGAGTGCATGGGCTTCGCCCGATTTTGCGTTTGGCGCCCGTTGACGAAAGAGAACCTCATCCGGGAGGTGATTCTGAAGCTCCCTGGAGGGGAGGAGAAACTCGAGGTGACTTTCGAGAATCTGGAGACGGC
>MNCI01009773.1:593343-626897 GCA_015680685.1 Gnetum montanum
GGGACGCAACTGTCCTTTGCGTCCCATGGTGACCCAGTTGCCCCCCTCGAACAGTTGTCGGGCCGGGTCTCTCGGCCGCGTCTTGCGGAATCGACATTTTGCTTCTAAGTGTCCGGGTTTCCCGCAACACCCGCAACCATCTGGCCTGCCCGCCTGGTTTTCCATGCCATGCGTCGGGGCAAGGTCCGCTCCAAGGTTGTCAAAAGTAACTTGGAGGGTTTCCTCCCCCCCTAGGGAGCTCCAGCACTACTACCCGGA
This sequence comes from Gnetum montanum, assembly GCA_015680685.1. Taxonomy (NCBI): domain Eukaryota; kingdom Viridiplantae; phylum Streptophyta; class Gnetopsida; order Gnetales; family Gnetaceae; genus Gnetum; species Gnetum montanum. The sequence goes on from MNCI01009773.1 coordinate 593,602, forward strand.
CAAGGTCTATCTTCGACAAACTGCGCTAGACGTAGAAGCGGGCAAAACCCATTCTCTCCATCGACCGCGTGACGCAGTCGAAGGCAATGAAGTCACCAAAAAACCCCACAACCTCCGTCAGGAACTCGAGGTTCTAGAGTTCCCAAGGAATGCTGGCCACTTGCACCCAGACCGGGGCCCGGGTAAACAAGTCGGCTTCTCGGTGGGCCCCAGGGCACCACGAGGTCAAGGCGAGCCCCCGAGCCCACCGAGCAATACTGAATCCCTGGCCTACAGGAATGGGAAAATAAAGAGGAGCAGGTCCTTGGAAAGGCTCCAAACGTCGACATCACCCACCTTCCATTGTTCCTTCGCCCATCGACGGACGAGGTCCAGCTGCGGGCAAGCCCCTTAGGAGATGAAACGGCCAATGAGGCTCCTTTGCATAGTGCGGACACCCTCGGATGAGGGGTGGTGAACCCGCAGCAGCAAGGTGTGGTCACTGCGGGAGTGGGCCTCGATGGCGCCATCGGGTGCCGGTCCCCCCAGTTTCTCAGCCCCCAGCCCATCGGGGCCACCCCCAATTGTTGTGGCTGCTGCGGTTGCTGCTCCGATTGTTGCTCCTGCTGTTGCTGCTCCTATTGTTGTGCCTGCTGTTGCTCCTACTGTTGTTTTTGTTGTTGCTGCCATTGATGTTTCTAATGTTTACCGGGGCATTCTTATGAAAAATATATGTAATGAAGATTTAGAAGCAAGCATTCGGAGTGCAAGTGTATATTGTGAACGTTTAAGATTCAGAATGAGCTTACACTCTAAAGATTGTGAACGATAGGTATAACTAAATTGTAAAATTCATTGTCAAATTGCTTTCATGAGCTGTGAACCATAGCATTGAGATATTGTACTCGTTTTTCTTTTTTCATATTAATTTAGGATTTATCATGCTTTTTATTTTCCATTAATCTCTTGTGCTTCTTTGATGTTGTGATTGCTATAGTTCTACTCCATGCATATTGCAGGATTCCCTTGGTGAGTTTAGTCTAAATGCATTCCTACCCCCTTTCCTCCATTTTCATATTATTTCTCTATATTTGTTTCTTAGAATCATGTCATGTAGTAGTATTAGTTATTAGAAGTTGAGAAAAGTCAAGGCATGGGTCCTAGGTGGCTAGCAATTATGCTTATTCTTGAGATGTTATGACAAAAAGCACAGGAAGAAAGCATGCATAAAAGTAGATAGAGTGGATTAATGGTCCTTTGTGTGTGAGCATCTATGCAGCAAGCAACAACCATGAGAAGCAAGAAGAAGCCAAGTATGAGCCAAGGCCTTAGGTGGCAAGAGACCACCCCTTTGCACAAATCTTACATATCAACTTCAAGAGGAGATTCACAAGGACCCAAGCCACTACCAATGTGGCCTATTCAAACCTCATTCATGAGCCTTCAAATGTCCAAGAAGCATTGAAATTCAATGTGTGGAAAGAAGCAATGCAAAAGTAGTATAATGCCATAATAAAAAACCAAACTTGTGTTAATGTTAAAAATAGTATGAATTTGTGGTCTTCAACCTCACTCCATAGTCTTTTTATGTCTATGTTAAGTAGAGTCATAGTCTAAATGATAATCTTTGTTTGCATGTTGTTGGATCACGTAGGAGTTATACGTAGTTTTCTTTTGAAGTTGAAGACCATAGAAGAAGATTACGTTGAAGACCATAGAAGAAGATTACGTTGAAAAAAAAATCCAAGAAAGATAAGAGGGACCAAAAAAGCACCATAAAAAGCCCATGCCAAATGGGGAAAAATCCTTTCATCCAAAAGTATAAATAGGGGAGAATCCCTCTTTTGTACTTGCCAAGAGCATCTGCATTGAACAGAAAACAAGTTTTCCTTCCTTCATTTGAATGTGTGCAACTTTTCTTTGAGAGGGGAGAAAGCTAAAGATTTAAGCCAAGGCTACAAACTCTTCTACTCAGGAAAAGAAAATCACCAAAATGGAGTGGGCATCATCGTTGATCAATCATTTAAAAATAAAGTGGTACAAGTATATCGCCATGGCAATCAAATATAGGCATCAAACTTGTACTTGGAAATGAGATCATCAACATCATCAACATATATGTTCCACAAATTAGCCTAGAAAATTCCATTAAGTATGATTTTTGGGATTCTATAGATCAAGTACTTCAAAAAATTCCCCAACAAGAAAGCATATTTATTGGAGGGGATTTTAATGGTCATATTGGATCTATGAAAATGGGATATGATAAGATTCATGGAGGACAAGGATTTGCAGAGTGCACGAATGCAATGATATAGAAGATTTACTATTGCAATTTGCAAGTGCCTATAACCTTGCAATTGCAAATACTTATTTCAAGAAGAGGACATAACAATTAATTACATATAAGAGTAGTGCAGATAAAATAAAAACCGATTTTTTCTTTCTACACAAAAGAGACTAGGCCATGTGCAAAGACTGCAAGGTCATACCTGGAGAGTACCTTGAAACTCAGCATTGACTAATGGTCATGGATGTAGCTATAAAGAGCTTTAAAGGTAGCATGAGAAAAGGGACTAAATGCACCAAATGGTGGATTTTAAGGAAGACAACACCACCTTATTTTAAAAACAATTGCTTCACGAAGGCACCTGGAATTGGAATTGCTTTGCAAATTTAATTTGAGGCCATATAGAAATTTGCATTCAAAAAATTGGAAAAAATATTTTTGGTAAAACAAAAGGCAAAAAATACATCCCAAAGGAGACATGGTGATGGAGTGATAAAGTGCAACATGCTATCCAAAACAAGAAAAATGCTTTAAGGAATGGCAGCAAAGCAGTAGCCAAGAATATTTGCCATTATTATGGATGAATTAACAATGGAAATACAAGATGAAATCCCTTGGTGTATGCTCTTTGTATATGTTATTATGTCGATGGATACAACTTGAGAAAACATTGCTTTTGAAATGGAGAAGTAGAAATATGCTCTGGAATCAAAAGGCTTAAAAATTAGCAAAAGTAAGATAAAATATATAGAATGCAATTTTAATAACAGCATAAACAATGGTGAAATAGAAGTGACTATTCAAGGCAAAAAAGTCCCTCAAATTGCAAATAGTTCCACTACGTAGGATCAATCCTCCAAATAGATGGTGAAATTGATAAAGATATAAGAAATAGAATTGAGGTAGCATGGTCAAAATGGAGACAGGCTAGTAGTGTTCTAGGTGATAAAAGAGTACCAATAAAATTAAAGAGGAAATTTTACAAGACATGAATCAAGTCAAGCCTACTATCTTATATGGTATTGAATGTTGGCCAATACAAAAGAGGCATGAATAACAAATTAGTGTGGCAAAAATGTGAATACTTTGATAGATGTTGAATGTTACTAAAAGAGATAAACTACATAATATGGACATCAAATGAAGACTTAGAGTGGCTTCTATTTTAGAAAACATACAAGAATGGTGACTTAGATGGTTTGGACATGTGCAAAGAAGATCAGATAATGAATCTATAAACAAAGGTTGCTACATCACTGTACTAGAAAAGCCACCAAAAGGAAGACCAAAGAAGACATGGGAAAAAATAATCAAAGATTATTTAAAGAAATTGCAAATAAACAAAGATCTAGCTCTTCATATAAGCAAATGGCGAAAAAAGAACTCATGTCAATACAAAGCCTAGGATGATGATGATGATGATTGATAAAGCAAATGAATACCTTTTTTGTGGTGACTTTTAACATTGTCAATACAAAGCCTAAGGGTGACCAAATGATCTACTATGATCTACTATGAATGGTTATGCCTAAATCCAGCCTATGATGCAGATCTCCCCTTGCATTTCTCTGCTCATTGTCTAAGTCTTCTTTCCAAAATGATACCTAACAGTTTTGAAAAATGATTACTAACTATAATGAGTCTATAATTATTCAGATAATTTCTGTTCCATTTGTAAAAAGTACAATTCACTTAACAATATTCCATCTTTTATCTAACCTTTTTTAAACAACTTTAGTCAGATTGTACCACACAGCTTTTCATGTGCTATGTCTTCCCTATTTCAAAAGCTCTAATTACATCCCATCTGCATCTGTTTCTTTACCAGCAGCAAGTCCCTAGTACCCCATTCTGTCAAAATCTATGATCTACTGATACCAATTTTCATGATGTTTGTCTTTAATCAATGTTATTTTTAAGTTGTGGATCTTGGTTATTAGTTAGGAGTTTTATCTCAATGTCAAAGGTAAAGGTAGATGTCCCCTTCTCCATGTTCTCAATCACATGTCTAAATTCAAACCTATCCCACATAGATTTGGGCGGTGGTGGGTGTGTGGGGGAATGCCCCTGCTCCACTATTATAAATTGAGGCTCTCACAAAGAACAAGATCCCATATTTGACTGGTTGATACCCCATGATTGGGATGACTAGAGATCTGTATTTTGATACAAGTGTTGTGTTCTTGTCTCATGATATGTGTCCCATCACTATAGATCTATGATTGCATGTTAGATTCTTCTTGTTTAAGCTCTAAATCTAGGAAAAATCTTACATTGCATGTATGGTAAGGAAGTATTTATATCAAGTTTTTTAAGATCTGAACAATATCTCTTGTTTTCTTGTCAAATTTGATTTCATAAGCACTTGTTCAAAGTGTTTGATGTAATGCATGACCATATTAATTTTGGATCTATACTTAATCATTAATGGATGATCACACTGAGCACATATCTGCACTCCTAGACACTTGATCTATTGTTTTCATATGCATTTATTTACATGCACTCAATTCATTCTAGAGTTTCTATGATCTAAGTTGTTCATCAAATTGATTCAATTGTATAAATAAATTATGTCATCAATGAATTGTACTCTAGATTGTTCATGCTTTATGGCTGATTCCACCCAATTTAAGCCATTTACAACTCTAATTTGCAGATTCAAGTCAAATTTATGATGCTTCCAAATGCCACAACTTTCTTCACTTCGTTGCTACTTTTTCTCCAATACAAAACTCAAGAATTTTTTGAGAACATGAAATCACGACTTTTTGTCACCATCACAACCTGCACTTGCTACATTTCATTGTGAATTTTGTCAAAGTCATAACCCCTGATCACAAGTCGCAACGGGCAATTCTGTCTAGAAATAAAAGCAGAATCTCAGTTCCTATCAGCAGACATTGCCTTCCGTCTCTGACACAGTCAACTTCCCCCAAGGTTATTTGGATGTGACTATTAGTTAGAAGACTGTGTGTATCAATAGCTTTATAATAAACAAGTTTGCTGAAAAGAGCTTCAATATCTGTAAAAGAAATATTCAATTCTGCAGGTCTTTTGTTTTGGAAGAGTTTACCAAAATTCCTTGGCTCTGTTTTTTATTATGTAGAGGAACTGTTCCTATTGTTGGGAGGTAGAGGCTCTTTTCTTGTTTCTAGTCAGCATTTTGTAAGCCTTGCATACAAGCTTTTATTCTAGCAAGTTAGCTTTCTTCGTTAGGTACCCATCTCTTTTGCATTCTTCATCATACCATGGTTTCTGCCCTTTTGGTACTTGGTTCTTTATTACATTTTCAGCTGTGTGCAATAATACTATTCTGAGATCTTGATGTTATAACCCTAACTCCTACTACGTTTGGATTTCCTCTATGAATTCATCCTTTAGCTCTAGTGGTAATCTTCTTGAAGTCTTTTGTGAAGCCTTTACCTATGTTTGTACATCAACTTGGATGTAAAACTTCAAACGATGATGAGGGGATTCAGACAACTCATCACCACTTTATATTTCCTAACATGTTGTAGGTCAGGGGTGAGTAAAAGAAAATCAATGCAAGAATTTCCTTGATGACCTGTAAACATATCAACTTTGGATTTTGGGAACAGGACATTCCATTGAGAACGAGCAGGTCAACCCTATTTATAGTGCAATCTTCAGAAGATTGATATTATTGAGTATTAAAAATATTTCCCAATCAACCAATATCCTAATGCCATTCTAATATGTCAACTTGTTTATCTCCAACTCTAGCATTGCAGTTCCCACATATAAACACCTTTCCTTTCTAAGCAAACTCTGTTGCTATAGAAGATAAATCTTGAAAAGTACAATCACTGGATGAATGTATCATCAACAAGAATGAATAATATAGCTTACATGAAATGAATGGCCTTAAGCTTTTTGTATTGATTAAGATCATTATGTTTCTTATTCTCATGGTGCCATGAGTCTGGGCATGACATTATCTCTTTTGCAGTTTATCATTTTCTTGTTCACAAGATATGATTAATGACCCATATAGATCCCTTCTTTTAATCTAATACAGACTACCTATGGAAGCAGATTTTCTTACTGATATTATATTGGCTCAAAACCTGAACATTCTCAACCTCGTTATCAATATTGTACGATGTCTATCATCGACAAACATTCCAACAAAATGGAATCTGTGAATACAATCACAGCAATGAAGGAACCCATTTTACATTGAATGATTAGTGCCAAAATGCATCAAAGGGATGGAAGAAAAGTGATATTTAAAGTGGAGCAAACCTTAAACAATGCATTAGCCTGCTCATCTTTTTCAGGAACAAATTTAATGATACCATGTATCCGTACTTTATCACACTGCTTCAAAAATTTTGCTGCAGTTCTGCATGATGCATCCTGAAATATTACATTCACACTGCATTGGAAAAAGATTCAATACTTAGCTATATTAATTGTTACATTACAAGACAGCCAGTGACCCATAAAACAGATAAGCATTTGATACCAAGAATGTACAAATAACTGACTGGTCCGTCAAATCTATGTAACCTAAAAATGCAAATACAGCTTAGGAGCATTACATGTAAATAACCCATTGCAAACAGCATAAATAGTACTGTAATATTATTGTTCATGAGAACAGTTACTGAAACTGAATCTGAAGATTTCATTATGTCAATAAACCAAAAAAGATCTATTGGGGAGACAGTACATTCATCTCATGAAAAATAAATATAGATTCAAAAAAGTGGCTCACAAAGTGATGTAATTCTGTAAGTTTAAATTGCCATGCACCATTGGATGCAACAAAAATAGGTCATACAAACTTTTTGTTACAATATTCTAGTTTTTGTTGTAGATGTCCAGTCAAAGGATAATTAAGAAAAACACACTACTCATCCTCAAGAGCTCCTTACTCACATAACCTGCATGTGCACTCTTCTCCAGGGAGGTTAATCCATCTCTCGCTTTCTATCCCAAATCGATATGAACCTAAACAAGCTTGCTGATTAAGCTATGTGATCTGATTAGGATTCTAGCTGAACTTGCGTATGTGATTAGGATTACTTTGCATTACCTCTAATAAGATATTCAGTGCCTTTAGCCATTGTATCCCTTAGAAATACCATCCTTGTTATTTTGTGTCTTTAATAACTTGTAACGAAATTTTGGCTTGCTTAGTATTTCCCAAATTTTGAATATAGCTAATGAATTAAAAGAGAGCTTCAACTTCTAAGGGAAGTAAGTCACATTCCAAAAGTAACATAGAATAAGATGTTTCTGCCTTCACCTTTAATTCATCTAATAACAATATATTTTACACCTTTTTAATAGCTTACCAACTTTTTGCACTAAGGTTGGCCCCCATACAAGACACCCATATAACATTGTAGGATAAATGACAGCCTGAAAAATTTTTCTTCTAACCTTCCAAGCCCATAATCCTAATGTTTTACGTTTGTTTTTAACTGCATATAGGGCCTTAATTCCTCATACAATTCTCTTCTTGATATATTTATCACATCTGTAGTTACTTACATAGTTGAGAGCCGAGTATCTAAAGGAGTTCATTATTTCTACATTTGCAATCCCAAATTTAAAATTATAATTTGGATTTCTCTCACCTGGTATCAACAGTTTTGCTTACTCCACATTAACTTGCAAGTCAATATACAAACAAATTTTTTCTAGAATTTACAACATATTTTACATATCTTTCTCAAAGGTAAAAATTAAGGTGACATCATTAACATAAGAAAGTAGATTCACTGTATAGAATCCTATCTTGATAACATGCTTATGGTTTCATGTAAATATCCAATCTTACAACTCATCAATAAAGAAACCAAATAGAGTTGACGATAAATCGCATCATTGCTTCACACTAATTTTGCTTCAAAACTGAAAATTATCCCCTAACTCCTTGTCTTTGAACTCAATGATCACTTCTTCCTATAGCTTTTATACTGTTGTCATCAATTTTATAGGAATGCCTAATTTATTTAGGCGTAGCCATAATTTTGTACAAATCACAAAATCATATGCTTTTGCAAAGTCAACAAAGTAAATAAATGGTGTAGGGACACCTCTTCCGATCCCCTTGCTCTACCCTACATGTATGTTTTGCAGGTTTCAAGCTTGAAGAAGATGTCTTGGGAGGCTAGGAGACATCTTGGCTGACACCTGAAGATGACAAGAGACATTTTGAATTCAAAAGAGACATCTCGGCTGAATGTGAGATTTCTCAAAGGAGGCATCTTGGGCAAGACGTCTCATGAAAGATGTCTTGGGCAAGATGTCTAATGCAAGACATCTTGGCCGAGAAGAAGATGTCTTGGCCCTAGACGAGAAATCTTACAAAAATAGTAAACATCTTGCTTGAGCATTGGGTTGACACAAAGAAGTTTTTCTAAGGTCATAGACAACCTGTACAAATGGGAAAACTTCCAAAAACACCCATCCCAATTCAGGAAACAGCCGAAATGTGATGGAAAAGGATGGCAACAACTAGGGAGAAGGTGAGAAGACTTGGCAAACATCTTTAGAACCTTAAGATGAGTTGAGGCAAGGTTTCTAGGATTGTTGACTTCCGGTTTCCCATAAATATCGATGTAATTCTTCATTGTTGAAACAACTTCACCCTAACCATGAGCGAGAGAGAAAGTTACTTGTGCAAGAAGAGAGTTTGTGCAAGGAAATTGAGTGAGAGGCAAAGGAGAGTACTTGAGAAAGGTTAAGAGAATCTCTTATAAGTGTCTTGTCTGGAGCTTTGGCTCCATGGTGAGCAATTGAGGATTGAGAGAGAACAAGTGTAGCCTCTAAGATCTTTAGAAGAGTTGTGATTTGAGCTTGGCTCCTCATCCTTAATGTATTTTCTTTGTATTTTGAAAGTTTTCTTAATATAAGGGAGATTTTCTCCATTTCATTGTGTTGGTTTTGTTTTCTAAGCTAGATCTGCTTGGAAGCTTGTGGAATGGGTCCTTTTAGGCTCTATTGAGGTGCCACCCCTACATCAGATTGGTATCAGAGCAAAGGTTTAGAGGAATCCACACATCTGCATTTGGTTTGGAGATATCCACATTTGTATTGGATCAAGATTTCTTTTGGTATGGCTCCTAAAAAGAAGACTAATCAAGATCTTGGACAAGAGATTCAAGAGCTCAAAGACTCCTTTAAGGCTTTTGTAGCTGAAATGCAAGAAGTTCTTCCTAAGGTAGGGACCGCCAAACACCAAGATTTTGGAGAAACTTCAAGAAGAAGTGAAAAGGAGATTGAAGACGAGAATCCTTTTGCACCTTTGCAAGGATCAAAAAGAAGAAATGAACAAAGAACTCTAACGAGAGAAGGGACTAGAATTCAAAGGTATGAGCCAAGGTTTCTGTTTCTTCATAATAATGAGGAAAATGATGATAAAAGGTTTGTAAAGATGTTAAGAAGTGCTTTAAGAGTTCCTCATGTGGATATTCCTATCTTTAAGATGTTAAAGATACAGATTTCTTTCTTTTTTGGCTTAGAGTTGTGAAAAAGTATTTTCTTATTGACCAACTTTCTGGTGAGACAATGATTCATGTTGTTGAGAGCAAACTTGAAGGATTGGCAGCTAAATGGTCGGACAAGAAATGTCTCAATACCTTGAAGAACATTGAAGACCTATTGAGAGTTGGCAACTCATGGAATTCATGCTAAAGCAAGAGTTTGAGAAGACATACTTCCATGATGAAACCATCAAGAAGCCAAAATTTCTCAGACAAGGAGATCAAGAAGTAAAGGATTTTTATGTTAAATTTTGTAAAGCCTTGGAAATGGTTGATGTTCATTGGACTAAGTATGAGCAAGCTTCTAACTTCATTAGTGGATTAAGGATGCAATATCATCAAGAATTAGCATTCTATAAGCCTGATACTCATTATGAAGCCTATGATCTTGCTCTCAAGGCTGAAATGAAAATCACAAGGTTTGGTTTAAAGAAGAACAAAGATCAAAAGAAAAAGGGATGAGAAGGACACAACTCACAAGTCAAAGAAATCATCCAAAGAAGATGGTGAAGATGAGCCAAAGAAGAAGGAAAGAGAGTCTACTTCTCCTAGGAGAGGAAGAAGAAGGGAACGATCTCCAAGAGGTAAAGATCATGGTAGAGATATATCTTATAATTGTGGTGATTCAGGTCATAAACAATGGGAATGCACAAAGCCAAAGAAGAATGCCTTCAAGGGTAAGGAAATTCAAACTATGAAAGAGGATAAACCTAAATTTTCAAAGAAGGTATGTGAGCATGAGCCTTTGCACATTACTAAACAAAGTGAATTGAATGATTATACTTTTGTTGGACATGTTAGTGCCAATGAAGATGTTATAAGGAAGAGTTTATTTAGAACCCATTGTGATGTTAAGAATTATTCATTGAGTGTGCTCATTAATGGTGGAGCACAAGAAAATGTGATTTCTGCCAAGGCAGTAAAGTCATTGCAGTTAGCTACAATTCCTCACCCTAATCCATACAAAGTGCATTAGTTAACAAAGAATCGTTATAAGCAAGTTAAAGAACATTGCTTTGTTGATTATTCCATTGGAAGTTTTCATGGTCAAATTCTTTGTGATGTATTGCCTATTGATTGTTTAGATCTCATATTTGGTAGACCTTGGAATTATGATAATAAGGCTATCTTTGATGGTGAAAATAATAGTTGGATTGTAAGGCGAGACAATCGTAAGTTTAGGTTGTTGTCCACTATTGCTGATAGTGAGGTTGGTAATTTGAATTCTTCATTGATGCTTTGTAGTTGTAAGGAGATTGTAAGGGTGAATGCTATTTGTGATGATGAAATTTTCTTTGATGCTGAAGAGAATGCATTTGATATGAATGCTATTACTAAGTGCATGGATCTCATATGAATAAGAAGAAGGTTGATTTTGCTATGGTTAGATCTTGGATGTTGATGACAATAGTATGTTGGGTGATGCTTTTGGGCACTCATGCAATTGCTAGGCTAAGGTTTGTACTAGCAAAGACGTGTTGGAAAAATAAGGAAGATCCATTGGCAATAGGTGGAAAAGTGCCATTGCTATTTGGGCATAGAGCAAGGAGGCCTACTCCATGGATTGATGCTAACAATTATTTTTTCAGATTCTTGTGCCACTTTGTGCAGGTTTGAGTAATCAAGGGAATGCAAGGGAAGCCTTCCAAGGAGATGCTTAGATGAAGGAAGCATGGTCAAGTATGAGGACTAGCGCCCATGAGCAAAAGAAGCTCAAAACCAAAACCTCAGATGATAATCATTTTCATGTTTGTAATGCATTGAGTCTTGATTGTTGTGCTAAGTGTGATGGCCTTGAGTCATGGGAGCATGGTCCTTTTTAGCTTGTGAAAGGTCATGAAGTATGACATTTTTAAGGGTGGAAGAGCTAGTGTAGGGACACTTCTTCTGATCTCCTTGTTCTACCCTACATGTATGTTTTGTAGGTTTCAAGCTTGAAGAAGACGTCTTGGGAGGCTAGGAGATGTCTTGGCTAAAACTTGGCGGTGACATGAGACGTCTTAGCCGAATGTGAGACTTCTCAAAGAAGATGTCTTGGGCAAGACGTCTCATGCAAGATGTCTTGGCCCAAAATGAGACATCTTGGCCCCAAAAGAAATGTCTCAGTCTTGCCTGAGACCTGGATTGACACAGAGACATCTTCCCAAGTCAAAGATGACTTGTACAAATAGGGAAACTTCCAAAAACACTTGTCCCAATTCAGAAAACAGCTGGAACATGATGGAAAAGGATGGAAACAACCAAGGAGAAGGTGAAAAGACTTGGGAAGCATCTTAAGAACTTCAAGATGAGTTGAGGCAAGGTTTCTAGATTTCTAGTTGCCCATAAATATTAATGTAATTCTCCATTGTTGAAACAACTTCACCCTAACCATGAGCAAGAGAGAAAGCTCATGAGTGAAGAGAGCTTGTGCAAGAAGAGAGTTTGTGCAAGGAAATTGAGTGAGAGGCAAGCGAGGGCACTTGAGAGAGGTTGAGAGAATCTTTTATAAGTATCGTGTCTTGAGCTTTGGCTCCATGATGAGCAATTGAGGATTGAGAGGGGACAAGTGTGGCGTCTAAGATCCTTGGAAGAGTTGTGAGTTGAGCTTGGCTCCTCATCATTAATGTATTTTCTCTGTATTTTGAAAGTTTTCTTAATATAAGAAAGATTTTCTCTATTTCATTGTGTTGTTTTTGTTCTCTAAGCTAGATTTTCTTGGAAGCTTGTGGAATGAGTCCTTTAGGGGTCTATTAAGGTGCTACCCCTACATCAATAAACAATTTTCTATAAAGCTTTTCTTGTAGCTTCAATACAATATCTAAGAACTAAGTAGTCAATTGTGGTATGATTCTACCTAAAACAAGCTTGACACATTGCTCTAATGTTATTAGCTTCTACCAAAGTTCTAAGTCTTTTTTCAAGAATAGTGCCTAACGACTTAGCAAAAATATTACATACAAGGAAAAATATTGCAATTGATGATAAATCTAGTATGATTCAAAACATCTTGCAGAAAAAAAATATGCAAACTATGGATAGTACAATTACTTACAACTATCATGCAATAGTTGTTCAAATTTTTTTTATCTCATCTTTTATACATAAGTACTACCTTGCTAACATATAATGGCTAAAGACAAAATTAGTATTCAAACCATCAAAATCAACAACTTTTCCAATAGCCACTCTATTAAAGCCTTCTGTTATTTCATTTAGCATAGAGTGGATGGACGCATTGGGACATCCCATCTAAATACATTAGGTATGGCCATACGATTATGATTTACGCATTACATGTGTTGTCTTAGTGGGTTATGAGAAACAACTTAGCTATTGTAATTGCACTTTATATGTTATGATAGTGATTGCTTTACATGTTTAACTAACGTGATTATGTATGCTAGCCCTGTGTGATGTGTTAGACATGTGATGTTGTTGGCAAGAGGTTGGGTTGGGGTACAAGAGCACCTACTCGGTATATATTTATACTTTTGTGTGATTTCGGTAATTATGCCTTTGAACTGTAGCACCATGTTGTATGATGCTTGGGGTGTAATTTTCGTATGTGACTATGTAGAGTGTCTGATATAAATCTCGCAAGTTCAAACGGATTTTGATTTGGAGTCCCAATGTGTTTGTTACGCATGATTGAAGTTCATGGCATTAGTTGCGGAGGAAAAAAAGATATAAACTTATAAAAATAAATGGTTTATAGAAAACAAAATAAAAATAAAAAGTAACACGACATGCGATGTGTGATGCATGAAGCAAGTTATTTTTGTTTCTTTTACAAAAAGCATATGCTAAAAGCATAGTTTTATCATTGTTTTTTTCTTACCCATCGCCCACCACCGCGTACCCATAAAACATTGGGTTATGTCTCATTTTTTTTCTCTATTTTGAGAAACAAATACAAAAGCTAAAGACGTCGATTTTCTTTCCTTCTTTCTTCCATTTTCATCCTTCCTTTTCCTAGAATTTTGGCGTTGTGGATGATTTTTGCTTGCCTTGAACATGGATTTGTGATTGTTGCGGTTGTATCTACATGGGTGTGGAACTTGTTTGGAGCAAAATGGAGTTTTGCTAGATTTTCAAAGATTTTCTGCTTGTTTTGAACTTTCTACGGCAACAAATTTAATTGGTACATTGTCTTTACCTTTTCCGTGAATTTTTTATGCTTGATTAATGTATATGTATTGACACCTTTAAACCATTTCATGGAGCAAATTTTTATTTACACAATTTATTTTTGATAGTTGGAAAATCAGGATTGGGGCAATGAAAAAGAGCATAATAATTAAATATATATGAATGGTGGTGAGGAAAAATTAATGAAAAAGCCTCAAAGTTTAAAAAGCAAGGTTGATATAATTGGCATACACGCAACAGTGATCAAAATCAAATCTATTAAAGTGTATAAACTTTACACTTTAGAGATCCCAATGTTAAGTAAAAATCAGTTTTAAACAATTGAATAAGTTATGTGATGTGTCGTTAGACGCTTATTTTGCAAGCAAATATTTATCAAAAATTAGATGTAGAGTTCTGGATCATGATGGGCAAACTAATGAAACTGATGAAACCACCAATGAATTCAAGGAAATACCTACGAAAATTTGGGTTCTTGAAATGTTGCGATTTCANGCTTGTGCGTTGATTTTTCTCATAGATTGACACCATCGTAACTCCTTGGTAGCCCATTGTCACACACGGAGCTTCCACGAAAAAATCTACCAAGAAAATCATCTTTCCTTCCACAACAACAATGACTAAAAGTATTTTGAATCCGCTATTCTTTCCTACTGCCTTTGTGCAAAGCAGGGGAACTTTAACTACAAACATAGACCACAATAACCTTTCTCTGTTTGTCTCTATTTTGATGATACAAGAGTGAGCAAGTTTAGGAGGTGCATTGTTCATTAGGTAAGAAGTTGTAGTGACTCANTTCACGTGTCCTTGATAGCGGAAAACTTGATATTATAAACCGAAAACCTACTTCTGCTCCGTACGCATCACTTGATCTCTATCATGGAAACGGAACCTTGCCATTATCCTCATCTGTTGACAACGTCATAGATACATTTTGAACCGAGGCAATAGAAAACAACTAAACCAGAATGATTACGGCATTAACAGGCAAGGCACAAGTGACAACAGTGACTGTACACATCCAATAGCTATAGCTAGATATTGACGCTTGGCATGACCAATTCGGGTTTCGTTAGTGAAAACATTGGATTTTAAACTTTGGCAAAGTTAAAAATGATAATGGTATATTATCGGGAATGAGAAGTATGCAGCTATTGTTGATAGATAAATTAATTTTCTACTTCAAAGTCATATATTATTTTATTCTCCAACCTGGCTAATGTGGTTAGCCCTTGGTCATGCACCAATTAAATATTTATATCATTTGAAAATTTGTATGTCGTAAGAAGTTATTGATGGATGGGACACTTGCCAACTATGGCATATATTTCTCAAATTTTTATAACTTCCCATGGTAATCTCTATGATATTTGTTACTAAAGATACACTTAGCTACCATAACTTAAATCTCTAATAACTTCCTTTGGAAGTTATAACTTCTAGGGTGGTTATAAATCAATCCCTTAGATATTTGTAACCCACCTCAACTTTTCATGATAATTGTAACTACCCTAAAGTCACTATAAAAGGGGCTTTAAAGGTGGACATTAGAGAGGAAAACTTTTTGAGGAAGAAGAAATTTGAAGATTGCTTGTAAGACGGCTTGCTAAAGACATCGTTTCGACCGCTTTATTTTAGTCTTGTGAGTTTATTCTTTCCTATTTTGTTTTAGCTGCTTAGCTAATGGTTTGGGTAGTATCATGCTTGGCATTTAAATTTAAGATTTTTTTAGATTGCTTTTATAATTCTTTGTTGCATGATAGTAGACTCTATATTAAGATTTGCCATAGAAGAGCTCATGTTGGAAAGCTTCAAGAGCAATTTAATAGAGAAGTTTATTATTATGCAATGTTTAAGGATACTATTAGGATTGCTATAAAAGAGCCTATGCTATAAACAAGCCAGTTGAGCAATTCAATAGTCTAGAGGGTTCAAAAAATCTTTAGTATCTTGATAGGACTAAAATAGCTTTTTGATTTATTAAAGTATATTACTTTGATATTTCAATCAAAAATTGTCAAATCTTTGAAAACTTTATTGTATGCAATCGTTGACAACTATTATCTAGCCAAAATAAAGACTTGTACATGGTAATTTACGCAGCAATTTTTGGTAGTATAGTAGGATTGTCTTTAAGAAATTGCTTCTTTGAGCCTAGAAAATTTGAACAATTCATAGATATTGAATTAGGAATAACTTTATTGTGAAGTGTTTCCTCATATTAATTTACCTCGCTTAAATATTTGAGATTTTTACACAAATCTACTTTTTTTTCTCTCTTTCCATTGAATCTTGCTCTATTTCTAGTTTTCTTGTGGAACTCTCTCTCTGGGGGAAATTAGGAGTAGATTGGCAGAGTTGTACTCAAATGGTTTTTGCAAAATTTTATTTGTTACAAGTAAATATTATAAGGATTGTATAGACTAAGTAACTGAACAAAATAGGAATTTCCAACAACTCATAGTATTTTACAAAGTTGGCCAAATCTCTTTTATGATAGCCGATTACAGTTTTATACACAACCCAACTATTTCAACATTCACAACGATAAACACATATTTACATTTAACTACTGAGTCTATTTGGAGGTATCTGGGACTTAATGTTGCCGGAGACTAGTGAGCACCTAAACCCTGTTCAAGGCACTCATTGGCGATCACATCCCAAATGGTCGCCAACAATATGATCATGTGATGTGGGCATGTGAGACAAATAGTTAAAAGATTGAACTTGGACATGTTATTTTGCATAGTTCTCAAAATTGTACGATTTTGGTTACGAATTATTTATTAATATATATGTGATGTATGGTATGATGTGGACTTGGAGAATATGATATGTGATGTTGATGAGCCTGGTTGGGTTGAAATATTATATTTTAGGGGCCTATTGTGGCATGAGAGTTTCTAGGAGTTTTAGTCATCATTGGTTGTAATTAAATATTATAAGTTATTATTTTATTAATCAAACTTTAAATGCACATAACTTTGCTTCTAGGACTCCGATTTAGGTGGAATTAGTGTCATTGGGATCATCTTGGAAAGTACATTCTAATCATGGAATTGGTTTTCTTTTTGGGCATTTATCATTTTGGAGGTTAGTATAGTGGTCATTTTGTGGTATTACATGCAATTTAAAAAATATGGTTGTGGTGCAAAACTTTGTTTTGTCGAATCATGGTCTTGTTTTCATGGCATAAAGGTGACTATTAGGTGTGGATATATGTGGTCATGTTATGTTGGTTTTGGATATGTTGTGCTTGTGGCATAAGCTAGCCAGGCTTTGTACATGTGTTCATGATGACACTTGTGACGATCATGCCAAGTGGTGCTAACATGAGGGTCTGGACTGGTTGATGATGAGACACCCTAAAGGTAGTATGGATTGACCCCCACTGTGATGCATCGGTGAGGCTCCTATCTCAAGCCTCATCCTGAGAGTGGGAGAGTGTAGGTGTGTTCATCCCTACGGTTGGTACGTGACATAGGTGTGTTCATCCCTATAGCCAGTCCTCCAAAAGGCTAGTGTTTGCGAGTCACAGGTTGCTGGACCCTAGCACTAGTTGGAAAAGAAAAGACTAATAAAAGACCTGCATACAATGATTATTTATGAGTACTCATGGCAACGTTTCACATACTACACTGAGTGTGGATATGCTAGCAACTACATGGGCTATGTATATGATAGTCTCGGTTTGTGAGTCATAGCGCTAATATATATATCTATATAGACTGTTTGGATTATGATTGTGTGGGACATACAGTATGGAGTAGGTATGATAATGATTCTGCCAGTGATATGTGTGATATGGTAAGTGTGTGTGTGGTTTTAAGCATACACAAGACTAACAATTGTTGCAAGTTACCTTGTACCCCACTCCTCTCCTCCAATGCAGCCCTTGTTGACTCTCTAGCAAGGGCAATGTCAAGGCTTCCCACTCAATTTTATGCTAACTTTATTTAATTACAACTGGAAATCACAGAAGCACAAATAAGCACAGAGAGAGAGAGAGAGAGTAGAGGAGGGGAGATTTTGTAGGGATTGGTTTCTGTATATTTCCATGTAGAATATAGTATGGACGATTTATAATTGTATGAAACTTTTTGTACTCTTATATATGTGATGATGATGTTTATGTGATTTTGTATCTTATGAGAATAGTGCAGATTTTTTTGTTTATGTAGAGATAGGCAATTTTATAAATTGAAATGTTTGCTTAGTCTTTGGTTTGGCATGAAATTTTGTGGAGTTTGACCTTCCATAATAGATATATTGAGTGACTTATTCTTAGTGTATCCTTATACATCATTAGCTTTTAGTTTATCATGCTATTACTAGTGAGTCCAAGGATCACCTTGCCCTATCTAGGTGTAGTAGGGCGGGGTGTTACATTGTGGTATCAAAGCTAGTTTACTCCAATGTTGTATGATGTTTGGGTTGCTCATCCATTTGTGATTTTAAGTTACGAAGATGTATAGTAGACATGGTCATGATGTTGGTGGGGCCCGCAGGTCAGAAGGGCCTAATGATGGGCCGAAGCAACCTTCGCAAACATCTAGCAATGGTCCTGCAAATAGGTAATTGAATCTTATACAATAGCTGTTATAGATCCTGCAACATCATGTTGCAGCTAGTGATGCTCTTGTTCCCACGCTCAGGAAAGTGGGAAGTGGTAGTGGTAATGGAGGCTTAGAAGAATCAAATAGGCAGCCTATCAATAGGGAATTTGTAGAGCAATTTCGGAAGTTGGGACCTCCTAAATTTGATGGCACTGAGGATCCTACTATGGCTACAAAATCCTACTATGGCTACAAAATGGTAGGAGGAATTACAAAAGGCTTTTGATTTGATGGGTTGTTCATCGATTCAACAGACTCACTTGACAGTCTATCAATTGGTTGGTACTACCCGGCGTTGGTGGATGACTAAAGTGCAAGCCAAGGGATGGACTGGCCAAGAGGTGGCATGGGATGATTTTCTTACCTTCTTCAAAGCCTGTTATGTGTCTACCCAATATGTTCAGGCCAAGGAGGATGAGTTCTATCGTTTGTATCGGGGTAGTTGGTCTATGGCAAAGTATGATGCTCATTTCTCTAAGCTTAATAGTTATGTACCACAAATGCAGACAATACAAATTTGTTCGAGGTTTGAGGCCATCTTTGAAGGACCACTTATTACCCCTTAGATTGACGTCCTATGATGAGGCTAGAGAAATAGCCATGGATTTAGAAAGGAGTCAACAGGAAGATGTTGCTTGTAGAGAGAGGCAACAAGAGCAAGAGCAAAAGAGAGGACCGACATTCGAAGGGAGGCCTGGCCCCTCCAAGCAAGCTCGTGGACATGGAGGGGAGCGTCCAACACCAACTCATGGTCCTACTATTGGGGCTAGTCACGAATCTATTGTTTGTTATAGATGTGGGCAGCCTGGCCATCTGCAGAGGGATTTCCAGAATTGTTTTGCATGTGGGCAGCCAGGACATCAGGCTCAAGGGTGCCCAACGTAGGCAAGCAGTAGCGGAGGAGGTAGAGGCCAAGGACAACGACCTCCAGTTCAAGGTGGACGTGGAACGTTGATCACTCAGCCAAGAGGAGGGAACCAGAGGACTCAAGGATTGGTGTATGCCTTAACAAACTAGCCATTGGATGTGCAGCCATACACAATGACGGAGACGGGAGGTACGATTTTGGGCTTTGATGTGTTGATTTTATTCGATCCAGGTGCTAGCCATTCTTTCGTAGATCCTACGGTTGCACATCATGTAGCTCTTGTATGTCATTTTCTTTCTCATGAATTGATAGTATCTTCTGTTGGGGGTCATGAAACTCGAGTTGATCAAGTGTGTATATAGGTGTGCCAATAGAATTGAAAGGTGTGCAGTGGATTAGTAATTTACATGTTATGGATCTTGGGGTATATGATGTAATTTTGGGGATGGATTGGTTGTCGCAATTCAATGCTAGTTTAGACTATTGGCAAAAGCTCCTAAGACTACAATCAATTGATGGTGCTCCAATTGAGGTCCTCTCATCTCAGGGCTGTGCACCTGGATTTGATCTCCTCTCGGATGTACTGTAGGATGCTTCAAAAAGGACATGAATGCTTTATAGCTACAATATATAAAGCAACTATGGTGAAGATAGATCAAATTCATGTGGTTTAAGAATTTTTTGCTGTGTTCTAGTCAGAATTATTGGGTTTGCCACCAAGGCAAGAGATTGAGTTCGAGATCAAACTTAAACCTAGTACAAAGCCTATTTCAAAGGATCCACGTAGGATGTCTCCTGTAGAGCTAGTAGAGTTAAAGATTCAACTACAGGAATTGCTAGACAAAGGCCTCATTCGACCTAGTGTATCACCATGGGATGCCCCAATGCTATTTGTGAAAAAGAAGGATGGGAGTTTACAGCTATGCATAGATTATAGGCAACTAAACTAGGTAACGGTAAATATCCTCTACCATGCATTGATGACTTGTTTGATCAACTTCAAGGAGCTCATGCATTCTCAAAGATTGATCTCAAGTCTAAGTATCATCAAGCACGAGTTCGTGAACAAGATGTGTCAAAGACAACATGCAGAACACAAGATGACCATTATGAGTTTTTGGTGCTTCCATTTGGGTTGACAAATGCACCAACAATTTTCATGCACCTCATGAATAGAGTGATGTGGCCATTCCTAGATCAATTTGTGATTGTATTCATAGACGATATCTTGGTATATTTTCCTAATGAACAATTACATGTAGAGCACTTGCGAAAAATGTTACAGACTTTGAGGGAGAACCAACTATATGCTCAACCATCCAAGTGTTCATTTTGGCAATTAGAGATTCAATTCTTGGGACATGTGGTGTTAGGAGCTAGTATCTTGGTGGATCCTGCAAAGATTGCAGTCGTTTGCGATTGGCCTATGCCGCAATCAGTAGTGGAGGTGCGAAGCTTCTTGGGGTTGGCAGGATATTATCACAAGTTTGTGAAACATTTTTCTCGCATAGCATCTCCTTTGACTCAATTGTTGAGGAAGGAGACTAACTTTACTTGGAGCCTAGCTTGTCAAGTTGCATTTGAAGACTTGAAGCATAGATCAATGATTGCTCCAATGCTATCTTCTACACTAGGACATCTATATGATATTAGTACTGATGCTTCAAGGGATGGATTTGGTTGTGTGTTGATGCAGGATGGACGGGTTGTGGTTTATGCATCCTATCAATTAAGGCCACATGAAAATAGATATCCCGTGCATGATCTAGAGTTTGGTGTTGTGATATTCGCATTGAAGATTTGGTGGCACTATCTATATGGGGAGCAAGTTACTATTTGAATTGACCATAAGAGCCTCCAATATCTTATGAGTTAGCCGTAGTTAAACCTGCAACAACGTAAATGGGTGGAGTTGCTTGCTAACTTTGATTTCACTATTAAATATAGGCCTGGCAAGACTAATAAAGTAGTTGATGCATTGAGTAGGATGGCGAGTAGGCTTAATAGCTTGACAATCCAATCAGATTTGCAGGAGCAAATGCAAGAGCAACAATGACATGATCCATGGTGTCAAGAATTGAGGCAACAAATCACCTCTGATGGACCACTCTCTATGGATAGTCATAGAGTGTTATGTAGGGATGGTCGAGTATGTGTTCCAGAAGCTCTGCAATTGCAATTAGTGGATGAGGCCCACATGAGTAGATACCAAATGGATCGAAGTAGTCAGAAGATGTACCAAAGTTTACGACAAAAGTATTGGTGGCTTGGTATTAAGAGGAATGTAGGAGAATATGTGTCTTGATGTCTAATTTGCTAGCAAGTGAAAATAGAGCATCAAAGGCATAGGTGATATTTACATTCACACAATATTCCTCAATGGAAATGGGATGCCATTGGAATGGATTTCATTGTTGGTCTTCCATGGACTCGTAGCGCCCATGATGCTATATTAGTACTAGTTGATTTGTTGACCAAGTCTACCCATTTCCTTGCCACACAAGCATCGGTAAGTGCAAGAGAAACTACACATCTCTTTCTTGTAGAGATAGTGCAGTTGCATAGGGTGCCACAACAAATTATTAGTGATAGAGATCCTTGATTCATGTCACATTTTTGGCAAGCATTTCAGAAGGAGATGGGTACAAAGCTGAACATGAGTTTGGCATATCATCCACAAACTGATGGTAAGATTGAGCAAGTGAATCAGATTCTCAAGGACATGTTGAGAGATTGTGCTTTGCAATATATAGAAGGATGAGATTGGATGTTACCATTAGCTGAATTTGCATATAATAACAATTATTGGGAGAGTTTGCTGGCAACACCATATGAGATTTTATATGGTAGAACATGTAGAACACCTTTATGTTGGGATACCATAAAAGATCGTCAGCAAGTAAGCATAGATTTGGTGAGATAGATTACAGAGCAGATTCGTGAAATTCAAGACAAATTAAGAGCCGCTCAAGATAGGCAAGTGGCATATGCTAATCAGCGTTCAAGGCCATTGGAGTTTGCGGTTGGAGATCATGTCTTTCTGCATGTTTCTCCCTTAAAGAGCCTCACTCGATTTGGCCGAAAAGGGAAATTGGCTCCTAGATACATTGGTCCTTTTCAGGTGTTACAAAGGATTGGGAGAGTGGCCTATCAAATAGCATTACCTCCTCATTTAGCACATGTACATGATGTATGTATCTATGCTACAATGTTATGTGCCTGATGAACACCATGTGATTGATCATTCAAAGATACAAATATAGTCCGATGTTAGTTATGTTGAGCAACCAATGAAGATTGTTGATCGCATGTTGCGACAGTTATGCAGTAAAGTTGTGCCTATGGTCAAGGTTTTATGGAAAAAACATGGAGCTTAAAAAGCTATTTGCGAGGTGGAGACTGAGATGCATGCAGCTCATCCTAAGATCTTCTAGGAGGAAGATTCTCAAGGAGGGAAGAGTGTGACATCCCATCCAAATACATTAGGTATGGTCGTACAATTATGATTTACACATTACGTGTGTTGTCTCGGTGGGTTATGGGGAATGACTTAGCTTATTGTAATTGCACTTTATATGTTATGATTATGATGTTTTTACATGCTTAACTAATGTGATTATGTACTATAGCCTTGTGTGATGTGTTAGATAGGTGATGTTGCTGGCAGAGAGGTTGGGTTGGGGTACAAGAGTACCTACTTGGTATGTATTTATCCTTTTATGTGATTTCAGTAATTATGCATTTGAACTGTAGCGCTATGTTGTGTGATGCTTGGGTGTGAGTTTAGTATGTGACTATGTAGAGCGTCCAATATGGGATCACGTAAGTTCAAATGGATTTTGATTTGGAGTCCTAGTGTGTTTGTTATGCATGATTGAAGTTCACGACATTAGTTGCAAAGGAAAAAAAATATAAACTTATGAAAATAAATGATTTAAAAAAAACAAAATAAAAATAAAAATAAAAATAACATGACATGCGATGCATGACGCGTGAAGCAAGTTATTTTTCTTTCTTTTACAAAAAGTATATGCTAAAAGCATAGTTTTATCATTGTTTTTTTTCAACCCACCACCCACCAACGCATACCCATAAAATCTAAAACATTGGGTCTATTTCATTTTTTTCTTCTTTGTTTCAAGAAACAGAAACAGAAGTTGAAGGCATTAGTTTTCTTTCCTTCTTTCTTCCATTTTCATCCTTTCTTTTCCTGGAATTTTGGCATTGTGGACGGTTTTATGCATTTATCCTTTTATGTATTTCAGTAATTATGCATTTGAACTGTAGCGCTATGTTGTGTGATGCTTGGGTGTGATTTTAGTATGTGACTATGTAGAGCGTCCAATATGGGATCTCGTAAGT
Organism: Gnetum montanum; assembly: GCA_015680685.1. NCBI lineage: Eukaryota > Viridiplantae > Streptophyta > Gnetopsida > Gnetales > Gnetaceae > Gnetum > Gnetum montanum. The sequence continues at coordinate 617,374 of MNCI01009773.1, forward strand.
TCAAACGGATTTTGATTTGGAGTCCTAGTGGATAAATACTTGGTATGTATTTATCCTTTTATGTGATTTCAGTAATTATGCATTTGAACTATAGCGCTATGTTGTGTGATGCTTGGGTGTGATTTTAGTATGTGACTATGTAGAGCGTCCAATATGGGATCACGTAAGTTCAAATGGATTTTGATTTGGAGTCCTGGTGTGTTTGTTATGCATGATTGAAGTTCACGACATTAGTTGCAAAGGAAAAAAAAATATAAACTTATGAAAATAAATGATTTAAAAAAAACAAAACAAAAATAAAAATAAAAATAACATGACATGTGACGCATGACGCGTGAAGCAAGTTATTTTTCTTTCTTTTACAAAAAGTATATGCTAAAAGCATTGTTTTATCATTGTTTTTTTTCAACCCACCACCCACCAACGCATACCCATAAAATGTAAAACATTGGGTTCTATTTCATTTTTTTATTCTTTGTTTCAAGAAACAGAAACAGAAGTTGAAGGCATTAGTTTTCTTTCCTTCTTTCTTCCATTTTCATCCTTTCTTTTCCTAGAATTTTGGCATTGTGGACGGTTTTTGTTTGCTTTGAACCTGGATTTGGGATTGCTACGGTCATATCTACATAGGTGTGGAGTTTTGCTGGATTTTCAAGGATTTTCTACTTGTTTTGAACTTTCTACTACAACAATTTTAATTGGTGGGTTGTCTTTATCTTTTTCCTAAGTTTTTATGCCAGATTAGTGTATATCATCATGCGATGTGGGCATGTGGGGCAGATAGTTAAAAGATTGAGCTTGGACATGTTATTTTGCATATTTCCCAAAATTGTATGGTTTTGGTTATGAAGTGTTTATTAATATATATGTGATGTATGGTATGATGTGATATGTGATATGATATGTGATGTTGATGAGACTGGTTGGGTTGGAATATTATATTTTAGGGACCTATTGTGGCGCAAGAGTTTCTAGGAGTTTCAATCATCGCTAGTTGTAATTAAATATTAGTAATTATTATTTTATTAATCAAACTTTAAACACACATAACTTTTTGCTTCCAGGAGTCCAATTTAGGTGAAATTAGTGTCGTTGGGATCATCTTAGGAAGTACATTCTAATTGTAGAATTGGTTTTCTTTTTGGGCATATATCATTTTGGAGATTAGTATAATGATCATTTTGTGGTATTACATGCAATCCAAGAAATATGGTTGTGGTGCAAAATTTTGTTTTGTCGAATAGTGGCCTTGTTTTCATGGAATAAATGTGACTATTAGGTATGGATATATGTGGTCATGTTATGTTGGTTTTGGATGTGTTGTGCTTGTGGCATGCATTGGCTTAAGCTAGTCAGGCTTTGTACATGTCTTTGCAACGACGCTTGTGACGATCGTTGGCGGGTGGTGATAGCATAAGAGTGTGGGCTGATTGGTGATGAGGCACCCTAAAGCTAGTATGGATTGACCCCCACTGTGATGCATTGGTGAGGCTCCTATCTCAAGCCTCATCCTGAGAGTGGGAGAGTGTGAGTGTGTTTGTCCCCACTACTGGTACGTGGCATAGGTGTGTTCGTCCCTATAGCCAATCCTCTAGAAGGTTTGTGGTTGTGGGTCATAGGTTGATGGACCCTAGCACTAGTTGGAAAAGAAAAGACTAATAAAAGACCTATAGTTAATGATTGTTTATGAGTACTCATGGCAATGTTTCACATACTACACTAAGTGTGGATATGCTAGTGACCACATGGGCTGTGTATATGATAGTCTCAGTTAGTGAGTCAAAGCGCTGATATATATACCTATATAGACTGTTTGGATTATGATTGCGTGGGACATACGTTGTTTCACAATATGGAGTAGATATGATAATGATTCTGCCAGTGATATGTGCGATATGGTGTGTGTATGTGTGGTTTTAAGCATGTGCAAGACTACCAATTGTTGCAAGTTGCCTTGTACCCCACTCCTCTCCTCCAGTGTAGCCCTTGTTGACCATCTAGCAAGGGCAGTGTCAATGCTTCCCACTTGGTTTTATACTGACTTTATTTAATTACAAGTGGAAGTCACAGGAGCACAGATGAGCACGAAGAGAGAGAGTAGAGGAGGGGAGAACTTGTAAGGATTGGTTACTGTATATTTCCATGTACAATAGTATGGATGATTTGTGATTGTATGAAACTCTTTGTACTCTTATATATGTGACGATGATGTTTATGTGTTTTTGTATCTTGTGAGAATAGTGCAAATTCTTGGTTTATGTAGAGACAGGCAGTTTTATAAATTGAAATGTTTGCTTAGTCTTTGGTTTGGCATGAAATCTTGTGCAGTTTGACCTTCCATAATAGATATATTGAGTGACTTATTCTTAACATATCCTTATACATCATTAGCTTAGTTTATCATGCTTCCGTTGTGTTATTATTAGCGATTCCAGGGATCACCCTACCCTAGCTAGGTGTAGTAGGGCAAGGTGTTACATGCATGACAAAAACTATAATGACAACTATCATCTTCTTCTGAAAAGAGATTATTATAAAAAGCATAAATTTCATGAAAAGAGATATTGAGCAATGGAGAGGCTTTGCACCAAAAATACTTCCAAAAACTTTTGAACTCTATTGTAATCACGTATGCAAAATTCTCTTGTTGTTCTCTAATAAAAATTCTTTTCTTTTTCTTGATTAAGCATTTTTACTACTTAATCAAATTTCATCTTTTGTTCCCTATTAGTTGTTTTTGTTAACAAGTAGTGTCCAATGCTCTACCCACATGAAGACAAATGTATGTAAAGTCAAATTATTTTTATTTATTTTTGAGTTGATGGGCAGATGTAAACTATTTTTGCTCCAAATCACCTTTATTTTGCATAAATTTCTTTATTTTTACTATGGGGAATGACTTCTCAAGTTCCCCAAGTATGGCCCCCATCATTTACTATACATGAATGAAATGACTTGCTTTTAAACAATAAAGTTCTTGTTACAAATTTCCTCCAAAAACTCTCAGCTCTTCCAATTATTCATATTCCATCCAAATTCTCTTGTTGTTTCTAATAAAAAGTCTTTTCTTTTTCTTGATTAAGCATTTTTACTATTTAATCAAATTTTGTCTTTTGTTCACTATTAGTTGTTTTTATTAACAAGTAGTGTGCAATGCTCTACCCACATGAAGACAAATGTACACAAAGTTAAAGCATTCTTATTTATTTTGAGTTGATGGGCAGATGTAAACTATTTTTGCCCCAAAACATTTTATTTTGCATAGATTTCTTTATTTTGACTATGGGGAATGACTTCTCAAAGTCTCCAAGTATAGCCCCAATCATTTCCTATACATTGTAAGGCCATACATGAATGAAATAAATTGCTTTTAAGCAGTAAAATTCTTGTTACGAATTTCCTCCAAAAACTCTTAGCTCTCCCAACTGTTCATATTCCATCAAAATCTTGCTCTCATATCCTAAATAATCTACATTATCATCAAAGTTGTTTGTAGCACTATTTCTTCTTTCAGCTTAAATATTTCCTCCATTCATCGTTCAATTTTAATAAGTTATGCAAGTCATCAAGCTCTTTTATCAGCAATTCAAACTCATTTATTTCAGACATCTATTATGAAGTTCTTCTAGTCAAGGCCTTCTAGTCACAAAACTCAAAGGCCTCCTACAAGTTTCATTTGATTTGCCATTAATATCAAGAAAAGAAAACACTATGTTCTTCATTCTAGATGCTAAAGCATTCCAAGGTGAACCCACACACACAAATTTCATCAAAATCCAATCATCTAAATTTAAGATATCAGCAAAAATAAAATGTTTGGACAGATCCTAAAGTAATTCAAGAAGAAGTTTTCAACAGTTTTAATATTCCTTCTAAGTTGTACATATTCATTATCAAACCAATTTTTTAAGCATTTTGCTTGTGTCATTATTAACATGTTTAGCTACCTGTAATAAAATCTACTCTAAATCTGTAACATGTCCTTCAGAATTCCACAATTTTGCACCATGTCTTTATATTTTTCTTTGGTCTCTATTGTTATTCTTACTAGATACACTTTTTTTCTATTTTCAACATCAAGAGATACAATGATTTGTAATAGAAACTCTAAACGATGGTGACATGATTCTAAATGTAGAAACCTTGTTAGACTTTTTTTTTTTTTTTGAGAGAGAGAGAGAATGTTTGGGATTGTATTACTGAAAAATTATAGTACAAGAGTATACAATTCAAGGGTCATCAGAAATGGCCCGCAGAGAAAAAAGGAGGGGGTGCAAACCCCCATGCAAAAACACCAGCACCCCAATCGACAAAACGTTCTCCCAGGGGGGGCGCACCCCCACCAACACTAAGAAAGGGGGGGGCCGCCAAAACCAAAAGCGTGGGGGGCAGAAGAAGCAAAAAGAACCCGTGTCGCCGATGGGGGAGGGGCCCTTAGGGGCAAGTCAGCAAATGACAACAGGCGCAATGCGGACGTTCAAGCTCATGGAGTAGGTCCAAGGTGTTGCGATGCTCCTCGGTATCCATGAAGTTTACCGCCTGTTGGATGCCTTGCATAGCGGACTCCCGCCTGCTCCGATCCGCTGGCGAATCCCCCGCATCCGGATGAAAACACGCTAAGGTTCATCGGATATGTCTCCGGAGCTCCCCCCAGGAGCTCTCACAGCTGATGCCCAAGATGAGGTATGGGCATCAACCCCCCTAAGCCACTGTCAGGCACTGTACTCGTGTGCCTGGTCAAGCTGTCTTTGTCTCTGTTCCTCTTCCTCCTGTAAGCGTTCCTGCTCTGCCCTTTCTGCCTCCTCTTGAGCTCTACGGGCTGCGTCCTCCTGTCTCAGCTCCTCCCGCACTTGGACCTGGATCTCGTCAATGAGCTGGGCCCGAGCAACCTCCGCCATTAGCTCATGTTGTCGCATCTACTCCTATTCCCGCTCGCGAAACTGGGCTTCTAAGTCAGCCTGAGACTGGGCAAGGGCCTCGTTCCACTTGGCCTCCACTCTCGCCGCTCTGCCTCCCACGCAGCAGTTGCGGCTCGCTGTTCGACTTGTTGTAGCTCCTCAGCCCAGTTGGAGCGGTCGCTGAGGGGGTCTGGCAAGGGGGAAGCCATCCTGATAGCAGGGAGGCGCGGGCCTCGCTGGGAGTGGCGTCCCCAAGCGAAGGTTGTTGCTGGCAGAGTCCAGCGAGCCTCCTAGTTGGGCGAGGCCGAGGGGTCAAGGGGGCAGTAGGGGTGACCCCTCCGGGGGGGGCAGAGGACGACGGGCCTGGCGCCCCCTAGCCCCCCTCCACAAAGCCAGGATCAACCCCGAATGTTGGCCGCGTCGTTTAAGAAGAAGAACCTCCAAGAAAAAACGTGGGAGGTTAATTTGGAGGCCTAACTTTAAACAACACATGAAGACAAAGTGTAAACCTTGAAGTTTGGACCCATTGCCAGATTGGACGAAAAAATGGTCCACCAGATCGGCCGCCCAGGCCCAGAGATGGGGGAGGGAAGATCTGGGAACTTGTCGACTTTGTGTTCGTGGTATGGGTCCATCGAAAAAGAGCTCAGCATCATGTAGGCCTCGGGTGGTGGGCAAGATGATTTCTCCAGCGGCCTGGGCCCCCAGACAACTGGCGATAGCAAATTCTGTGACGTGAATCTTGTGTTCTTGGAAGGTGGTCTGGTCGCCGTCCCAATTTGCGAAAAACGTGTCGTCTGCGAGATCCGGGTCACCGACCAGCCACTGCAGCGGGCCAGACCAGCCACACCGAGTAACCAGCCACCAGAGCTCCTCATCATCTCGGAAGGCGACGCAATCAGGCTCAAACGTTGACATTACACCCATGGCTGCTTTGATTTCGTTCCACGCACAACAGGTCTAAGCAATTATCTGTTTGGGGGGGGGGGGAGTCTGTCCTGCTGGAAAACTGTGCGGTTGCACGCCTTCCAAGCCACCCATAAAAGCATTGATGCCCAAGAGTCGCCTGTCAACTACCTGGGGGGGGCACCGCCGCCTCTTGCCAAGTGGCGCGCATGCAGGCGCATTCATAAACAAAGTGTGCGATCGTTTTGGGCGTGGCGCCACAGCGGGGACATGTGTCATCCTACATGATGTCGCGCCTACGCAGAACGGCGAGGACAGGGAGCGCATCAGACCGTACCAACCATAAAAACATTTTAATTTTTTCGAGGAGCCACCCACGCCAAATCCACTGCCAACCGTCCTTCGGCGGATATTTTGCTAACAGCAGGGCGCGCGGCTCGAGGTCCAACCAACCCTGGGTCAGCATCACTTGTGCATGCTGGCAGATCGTCTGCCAAGGCCGCGAGGCACGCGTCCCGGCCTCCCACTGCGTATACTTACCATTGATGATGTGGGCCCACTGGCTCAGCTCCCCGTGCATGCGCGTTAGGTGGTGCAGGAGCCGTTGCTACCCTAACATGATTTTGTCCTCAAAAGATGTAATGCCCAGCCCCCCTGCCCCCCCCCCCCCACCAAACAAAGCTTCGAACCATTTTGTTAATCTATTGGGTGATGGCAGTTGGGGGAGCGGCAACGGCCGCCACAAATCGTGTGACAGCCATGAGAATCCCAGTTGCCACAAGGAGACAGCCCTTGCGAGTTAGGAAGCGATTGGCCCAGTGGTTCATCCGCCTTTCAACCTTCGCCATGAGTGGCCCCCATGAATTGTTTTGGCCCCATTGGAACAGCGGGATGCCCAAGTATGTGTCTTTAGTTGTCCCAGGCTAGATGTCTAGGATTTGCACCACCCTGCCTTTACTTGCACATCAACATTAATGAAATGCGCCGCAGATTTGGTGCGGTTAATTTCTAATCCCAGCTCTTGCCAGTCGGGTCAGGGCCGTGTTAATACAACGTGCTTGTGGGACCGTTGCCCAGCTAAGCAGCATGGTGTCATCTACGTAGTGTTCGGCCCGGCAGGCCACCCCAGCGATGTCCAAGCCCTCCACCCTAGATGTGCTGCAATAATGTTGCATGAGGTCCATAGCAATGATGAAGAGCAAGGGCGAAAGTGGGTCACCCTGTCTCAAACCCCTACCAGGGGATGAGAAGCCCCACAGCCACCCCCCCACATCGAACGAGAAACCGATGGAGGATTGGATGTGTATACACAGTTGGATGAAACTTTGGTCGAATCCTTTCTGATGCATAATGGCTTGCAAGGCTTCCCAACTGAGCGTATCATATGCCTTAGCTATATCAAGCTTGAGACATAGGCCGGGGAAGCCCGTAGCCCGGAGGGAGTGCAGCACCTCCTGCATGAGGAGAACCTGATCCTGAAGGGTCCTACCCTGCACAAAACCAACCTAATTGATTCCCACCAGCTTGGGCAGAAGAGGCCTGAGCCGGTTGACCAGGAGCTTGGAGAAGATCCGGATAAGGACGTTGCAGACTCCAATGGGACGGAAGTGCTCCGGGCAGTGTGTGTCCAACTGCTTGGGTAGGCACACGATTCGAGAGCAGTTGATTTCCCGTCACACTTGTCACCTGGCTAACATGAGGTTGAACGCATCCAGGATATTGGGCCCCACAATATCCATAAAACTCTTGAAGAATTCAAGTGACCATTCGTCAGGTCCAGACGCTTTCTAGGAGAAGAAAACTGCGACATCATTTGCCTCCAGGAGACCAAGTTGCAAGCGATGGAATCATACCTTCTCCAATGGGAAGGTTGGGTTACCCAGATGCACCCCTGCCAAGGCAGGGCTAGGGGCCTTGCCATCCTGGCACGTTACACCATGAGACTGGTAGACACTTCACAGTGGGCCATCACCGTCCAGATTCCCGCTCAAGGAATCTGGCTGACTAACTTCTATGGGGCACAAGCATGGGAGCTGAGACTGCAGGAGCTGAACCGGGTGGCGACGCTGGTGCTAGACCACCATTCCTGGATGGTGGTGGGTGACTTCAACCAGCACTTACACCCTTGGGAGAAGTCTGGGAGAGCTGTCCCCCCCCCCCCGCCTTCGAGTGCACAAGCTTTCTTGGACTTCCTGGCTACTCACTCCCTGGTTGACTTACCCATTGAGAATTGACAGTTCACCTGGAGCAACTAACGAAAAGGTTCGGATCGTATCCTCTCCCGCATTGATCGGGTCTGTGTCAGCTCCGACCTCCTCCTCCGCTCCACTGTGCACGTGACAGGGCAGGAAGGAGTCGCCTCCAATCACCGCTCGCTGGTCTGTTCCCTCGGACCGGATAAGCCCCAGGCCCCACGCCCCTTCCGTTTCGAGGCCACATGGCTCTCCAAACCATGGTTACGGCCTTTGGTTGAGGATATCTGGGCTGATTATCAACCTGATTGTGTTGACCCCCGACATTTCCTCAAAGAGGCCCTGCTCCGTCTAAAGTGGGCCATTCGGGCCCTCTCAGTGGAGGAGAAATTTTCCTTCAAATCTGGTCAAAGGGTGGTTCGGGATCAGCTCAGTCAAATCCAGGCATGGCAGGAGAATGGGGAGGACTTGCATCTGGAGGCGCTGCGTTTCCTACGTCAACTCCAGAACCTTGACCTGGAGGAGGAAACGTATTGGCGGCAGCGCTTCCGGGTCAGATGGCTCCGAGAAGGGGACAAACAGACAAAATTCTTCTTTGCCATGGCCAAAACTCGAGGTGAGAGCCAGGCCTGTTGCTTGTGAACCCAGACATGCGAAGTTATCGACGACCCGCAAGGGATCGCCAATGAGATGTCACAATACTGGGGAAAATTTGGACCAAGCGGCCTACTCAACCCATCTCGGTCCACATGGAGAAGGTGCTACACGAAGGAGACAACAGGCGACCGATGGCCCCCTTCTCTTGGCTGAAACCTTGTTAGACTATTGCAAATGAGTAGATTTAAAATTTTTCAATATGGTTGTCTTCAGAGTCATGAATCTAGGAATAATATGGATCAATATCTATGCCACCATTTTTACTTTGCCATAGAATAATTTTTGTTTCCTATGACCCTGCTCCAGCATTAAAATCTCCACAAACAAAAACAACCCCTTCTATTGTAAATTCTAGAATAACTATTGTAATATATATGTGTAAATGCTGAAAAGGATAGTCTCTAGATAGACCTGCATTATTGTAGTGTGTAGCTTCTTTAATGGGCAAAATAACAAAAAGCAAGAAAAGCACAAGCGTGCTAGTGATGAATTTTTATCCAAATATATTACTGATGAGACGCGATATCACATGCACCGCGATATTGCGTACGTGATATCACATGCACCACGATATCGCATCCCATGCGATATCGCGTACGCGATATCGCGGTCCGTCGCCAAATCTATAAATAAGAGGCGGCACTCCCCTCATTTCTCATCCGAGGCTAAAAGTAGCGAAGCTCTGGCAATTTAATCACTCCAGAGATAGAATATTTTCCATGTGCCCACAGTAGTAGTCCCCAAGTGAACGGATCTTTATTCAAGCAGCTTTGTACCTGAACGCAAGTTGTGTACGGCAATAAAGACGAGCTTTGTGGATAAACCTTGCAATGCATGGAATAGGTTTATTACATGTTATTTCCTACTTGTT
>MNCI01009773.1:634073-651681 GCA_015680685.1 Gnetum montanum
TTCGACTGGATCGCGCGTGCTACGCTCGTTTCGTATGGTTGAGTGTAGGGGTACCTCGCCACTCATCAATTACTTGTATTTATCTATATTATGTAATGACACAAGTTGCTCCAAGGATTTTATAACTAAGAAAACCTTCGATTCCATGGTTTATTAAATTTCTTGCAGACAATTTAATAAACCCTGGAATTGCAAAAATCTTCTGGAACCTCATCCTCACACATTTCTACCACATCAAAAATATCAACAAAAAAAAAACTAATATTACTCAGTGAAAAAAAAATATTTGCAGTACCTCCATTAATATTAATAAATCCACAGGTTAATGAGCCTCGACGTTTTTTGAAAAATTCATAGAATATTGTTTATCTATAATCACTACCACATTGTTAGCTTGCAGGTATGCTACAACAACCTAACATTTTGCCATTGTTAACTCTTTCTGCAACTTTCTTCCACTTAAGATCCTCATTTTTCCGAATTCCATTTCCAGGCTGGTGTTCCTGAAATGTCACCCATCTCAATAATACTTTAGTATTGGATTGCAGATGGGATCACTAATAATTGTTACATTAGAAGTTAAAATGCCAATCGCTGCTCACTGTAACTTCCAGGTAACGAAAAGCACAATTGTGATCGATGACACAATGTTGCTTGCATTGCGGCAATCTTGTATCGTTATTTCCGAATCTCGATTTTAGTTTAAATGTTAATATCATATTTTATTGTTAATAACTGTAACAAGAAATTATTCCCTCCTCCACGCCCCACACGGATCACTAACAATTGTTCAGCACAGTGACTTCATATGCCCGAAGCTTCAGTAACGTTTCCATGAAGCCCGGCTACACCTGATCTAACCCATGAATATCGGCAGTCAGATCCGCACCAAGAGCAGTTAAGAAGAAGCCAATAAGTACGCTGTATTTTGTAAATTTATAAACATTAATCAAGTATGATATGTAGAATAGCATAAATCCACAATTTCCTTTCTGTTTGTACATGTACGTATGTATGCATGTACCATACCTCTTTTTAGTTACATCATCATATTATATGTTTCGTCAAGCAATGTGCAGTTGTTAGTTGGAACTCCAACTACTCCAAACTAACACTGGTTTTACGTTTTCTATGAAAATCAGTTTTACCCTTTTACTTTCTCCTAATCACCATCAAGTTTAATAAGATACAAACTGTACGTTTTGGAATCCTGCCGATGCTAAAATTGAGATGTTTTCAGTAATTCACTCTACTGTAGCAGCTGTTACCTGGTATTCTGAACATTCAGCAGTGTCTCTGCAACTGTTCGGCCGTCATTGTTCTGCATCACCTGAAGGGGCTGCTCAATTATGCCAGTCAGACAAACCGTGTCGCTCTCTCTGCGTCCATGAATTCTTCTGATAAATGTGCAAACGTTTAGTCCAGGCTTACATTGTAGCGAACAACCTATTAATGCCTCAAATCTCTGGAAAAGGATGCCTCCTTTTGTTTGCCATGACGGCATGAAGACGTTAGAAATTGCAGGAATTCTGTGCATTGGAGCGTTTCCGACGCTTTTGCTTCTGCTAACAGGTCGCTGCTGCCGAAATCCGTCGACAACGCTTTGCCTGAAAACTTGAGTTCTAGTGGACGCAAAATGTGTTTGGCGTTTGCCTGAACGCTGTTGCGCTATAAAACCCATAAACTGTTGTGTCAGAGTTGCCCGGTAACTTGATGTTTGCCCAAATCTGTCGACAACGCTTTTCTGGATTTCACTTCGTTATTTTACTTACTTTTCTTCCGACCGAGGCAAATGTCATTTTTTTTATTTAAGAAAAATGATATTATAAATAAAAAACAATGTACATTGTGAATAGAATAGAGTATATCCTTGAAGCTCCAAAAGGAATAAATTATTAACTCCAGTAAAATTTCTTATCAATTGAACATTCAATATATTTCTAATCAATTTGAGGAGCCACTATAATTACGGAATAATGTAAGCCTTACTTATTTCTCATGTGTTGTTGATGTGGTTGGTCAATCTAGATCTATCTTCGCAATGCCTAAAGTCATTAATGTTGCACTTATGCAAGCTCTACCCTACCTACTTTATCTAGCTTTGCCTCATTAATCCTTGGTTTTCTCCCTAACACACAAAAAACATGCTCCTCTAATATCTCCTCTTGTAGCTTCCCTTAGATGCTTGATAGAAAAATGATGGTGGATAGCTTAAAGGTGGATTAGCTTTTATAGGCAAAAATCTTATGTTGTCGATTTAGGAAGCCTCATGCCTAGTTTGGTTTGGTGTGTGTATGAGACTTTCGATTACAAGTGTTATTTATTTCATCCAAATATCATGTTTAATTTTAGTATTGAAGTGAGACTATGTGTCACATGTAGAGATGGTAAGATAAAACATTTTAAATGGGCTACTAATGCCAGTGTAGGACTTATAGCCTGTTTTCTATTTTTGGTTTAAAAGTCTCAAGCCTAATGATCAAGTTTCTAGAAGATACTCATCACATACTTAATTTATTTACAAAGACTAGCAGCATCTCATTGTTCCTACAAAATTATTCTTCCTTGATCCTACAAGGAACACATCCATGAATTAAGTGTTAAGAAAACTAACTTACAGCCACAAACGATCTTTAACTCAATATTACCTTTGCTAAGTCAACAATAATGACACAACGGGGCATAAATCTCCAATCAAATGTGGAGTTAGCCTACCACAAACAAACCAAGAACAACAAGGGAATGATAAAAAAACACATGGTTTAAATACTGAAAAATAGCTAAGTGTTTATTGTTGGAAAAATAGTTAAGTATAAAATGCTGAAAATAAAGGACGTATAGGATAGACTATGAGAGATAGAATAAATTCTAAATATAAAACATAAGCAACATAGTATAAAATATGGAATATGAGATGTTATGATATGAGAGGAAGAGTTTAGGTTTTCTTTCCAAAGAACAAAATGCTTTATTACTGTGAAAATCAATGCTTTCTTCCTAAGGGTCAAACTACACGTGTTGAAGTAAACATGTAAGTGAGGTAAAACTAATAATAAAAACCCAAATTGTGATAAAAAAAAATATGGGTTTGGAGAGTGAAATTGAACCTTTGAAGAGTAAGGATATGGATGTAGAGGTCACAAATACTTTCTAGGATCAATTTGAGGCCAAAATGGAGTTGTTTTAGCTAAGGGTTTTTTCATTGACGTTAGAGCTAAAAAATATCTAACTCTAGAAATTGACATTGATACTAAAAAATTCTAAGTTTAGAGTGTTGATGTAGATGTTGCTTAATTGACATAGATGTTACATCAACATTGGTATCAAAGCCTGAAGGAGCTCTAATGGCCATGGAGCATATGGAAGATGCTAGGATGTTTACTACTCATACTCTTGATCTCCTAAAACCTCAAACAAGTGCTCAAGATATCAACAAATTGGTCCCACAATATGAACTTTGATGCCATATTTATAATGTTAGTGTTGTTAAATTTGAGCCTAAAGTTATGTGAAGTTCATTGGGGGTTAGTCCAAAGCTTGTTTTTAGTAATTTTGACAATAGGAATTGGGCAATGTGGGTCCCATAAGGGGCATCAGTGTCAACATCACTAGTGCTTAGTAAAATTATCTTAGTTCTACCTAGTATCCCTCTTTGAGCCTTGAAGACTCTATTTGATGCCCGAACTAATGTCAAATAGTGCTGAGGCAATGCCGAGAAGCCCATGAAGCCAAGATATGGGGTTGAATATCAATTAGGAGTGTTAAGAATGGCATTTTGTAGGTCCTAAAGTTGGTGATGTTGATACTAACACTAGTGTTAACATCAACATCATCAATACCTGGCCAAATTTTAATAGTTTTGACCAAGTTGTAGATTTAAGTTCTTGTGATCATGTTTGATGTCCAAACTAATGTTGAACAATGGCAAGATGATGTCGAGGTGCCTATGAGACAAAAGGACATTGTCCAATGTTGATTTGGAAGGTGATGAATGGCAAAATTGCAAATCCCATAGGTGGTAACATTGACATTGATGTTAGCACTAGCATCAACATCACTAGTACTTAGTGAAATTTGTCCACATTTTCCTAAATTTCAATTTTGAACCTCTAGGACCTCATGTGACACCTAAACTAATGTCAAATGTTATCGAAACAATGCCAAGGAGTCCAAGAAGCTAAGGGATGATGTTGAATGATCAGCCTAAAGATCAAGGCTATCATTTGCCAACCCCTAAGATTGTTGGGTACTTATAAAAATTTTAATCACTTTTCTAGCTTCTAGGATGCCCAAACTAACACTAAAATGAGTCATAATGATGTTTATCATATGCTAAAAAACTTGTAGATCTATGAAATGTTGCAAACTACAAGTGTACAGTGCCATGGAGATGCTAGAGAAGGGCATGGAGGAGTTGTTAATGTTGACGTTGACATTATTACCTTTAAAGTTAGAAAAATTTTGGTTCCAAGGGTCCCAGGGTCAAGTTGCCAAAATGCTGAGATTTCACTCTTGATATGTTTAGGAGCCTTGCACAAGCTATATGAAGCCTCATGGTGTCAAATTTGAAGCTCAAATACAATTTTGATATAAGTAACATGTAACATTCCATGTTCTTGATCCCCTTATCTATCTTTAATTTTTTTTATTAGTAATCTTTGATCAATTTATGTCTTGTGAAGGATTAGATGTTGTCACTTTATAAATATAATAATTTGTGTTCCATTATATTTGTGAATCTTTTAATTCTCTTTTAATTATTGTATTTTTTATGGTCTTCCTTTTTAAAAATATTCATCTTTTGAATTCTTGTTCTAGTATCAAATAGCATCTTTTGTTAATATTATTTTATTGAGCTTTTAGATTTAGATGTTACCAATTTTTTGGTGTTTCTAACTAAGAATAGGTTGATGGAAGGTGGCACACGTTGTGAATGGTAGATGGGGATTTTGGAAAATATCATATTTTTATTAAACTTGATCAAAACATTCTTCTATTTCCTTTCCTACATGAACTGGGACTTTTTTATTATTTATCAAACTCTTATTTGAACTTTTCAATTTATCATGACTGTGATTAAAGAGATAATCCATTATAAACCATCATTGCTATATTAGCTGGGAGTTTGTAATTTTGTATTTAACTGAAAACTTTCATCTCTCGTGCATCAATATCTCTTACTCGTCAATTATTTCTTCCTCTCTTGTGGTGATCAAATTCTTGGAAGTTCAACTTCATGTGTTGCACATCAACCTTGTTGCAGTTCAATTTGTTAAGGTAGAGTAATTAGCTTAGGCTTTGTTTCCTAAACATTTTCAATGATCCAATTATTATTTCATTATTATCAACTTTATCACTCTTGTTTCTAAAGTCTTTGATGAATTATTATCCTTGTTGATCTTCTATAGCCATTTCATCCTTTTTCCCAAACGAATGAGATGTCTTAGAGGTCAAGGAGATGCCTTTCCCGAAGTACCAAGAGTTGCAAGAGACATCTCTCTAGTGGAGAAGACATCTTGCTTGAGACATCACTCTAGAGAAGAAGACATCACACCAAAGACATATTGACAGATCCAGAGACCTCTCACCAGAGCTAGAGACATCTCCATAGAGACATCTCCTTGTAGGTCAAGTTGTTTCACTTGGCAAGGCTATTAAGAAAACCATCCAAACTAAAGTCTAGAGCCTCTCAAAAAGGTTCCCTTTGACCTTGAAACACGTTGAACTCATTAAATCATATCTGAATACACCCAAAATCAAGTAAAACACACCATTTTTGTGGTCATCTTGTGGTTGCTATTTTCTTGTCTATTTCATACCATTCTCATGATATTTGAAGCATATTTAACCTTCGATGTCTCATTCCAACCTTTTAATGATGCATTTTTAATAGGATTGATGGATAAGCATTATGGAAAGTCTAGGTTGATCTTTAGAACTTAACCCATGTTGCTTATGATTGTGGCCTTGGTAATCATATCTGAGGGTCAATGGGTAGGAATTATGGAGGGTAAGGTTGGCCTCCTTGCCTAATCCACATCATCCATGATTACGGTTAGATTGTGACATTGGGCAAGCATTGTGGGGAAACTATTTTGCTAATCAACATCTACTTATGTTGCTTGTGAATATTAGGTGGCTAGTCTTTATGATATAAAACTAAAGAATGGGTAATCCATATGAGTTTGTTTCTAGCTTTAGTTCATCCAAGACCAAGTAAAGTTAGCTCTACTAGAAGGTTTCTAATCCTTCATGCATGTGTGGATGTAGATCCAAGTGGTAGAAGCTAGGAGCTTAATGATGATGAAGCTAGATCTTTAGAGCTTTTCTTTATGTTTTTAGATTTTGATTATGTTGTTATGATGATGATGATGTATTTGAGCTTTTGTAATGGTGGATATTATCAACTCTTTTTTAAGGCTATAAACTTGTTATGTTAAGAAATATATTTATGGATTATGGTTAATGGAATTGCTACTTAAAGTTCTCCAATGTGTATATTAGTTTACCATGCACTTTGATTAAAATTTATAATGCTTATGGTGATCGTTTACTTTTGGTTATAAGCATTATGACATCACATGTCAAAGTAATAAATTTTTTGGGATTCAAACTTATATTATTTAAGTGTAAATTTTAGGGTGTGACATGACATAAACAAGATGGTCCAGGGCTATAGTTGACATAGTGTTAGTGGTCAAGGATGAACACTAACATTGAATTTGTATTACCTACAATACTTAGGAATAATTTTGATTCTTGAACTTTTTCAAGGTCACTAAGAATGGAGCTCATAAGCTAGGTTATGAATCCAAATGGTCCTTAGAGGTCTTTGGGAGTTGGGAATGTGTTCAATGATGCTCTCTTTGGAAATTTTGATGCTCAAACCCATATAGGAAAATGTCAAAACCATCCTTAGTCTTGATTCATGGTGAACTGAAAAACATGGGTGTAACATTAACCCCTTTTGATGGATGTTGTTGAGATGTTGAAGGAGGATTTATCAACAAAAGAATGGATTGATGATTGATGATGAAACCTAATAAAACCATTTTTCTGCTAAGTGCGATATCATAGCTCATGCTACGTCATTATTGATACGATGTCTTGGGAGCTATGCAGCCCTGTAAATACTAACACTTGGGTGCACAAGCAACAATAATTTTTCTCCAATCCTTACCCAAACTCTTGTAATTTCATTTCATAGTTTTAGTGATAGTGTAGATGCCCACAATGTGGTGTTAAGTAGTTGACCAGAGTCTTTATTCAAGTAAATTATACTTGGGCATAGTTTATGACTGAAAATAAAGATCAAGACTATTTCACATCATTGCAGCATTCCTTAGTTCTTTTGTTCTTTTATTTACTTAGCATAATTTTCCTGTTTACTTAGCTTTGTACTTTACATTTCCAAAATATTTTACTTTTCATGCTCATTAGTTAAGTGGAATGGGTACAACTCATGTCAAGCGTTTAAGTGTAATTGTTTGGTAACCCAGTAGTGGTCTTACTTAATTCACTCAATAGTAATTCCACTTGGCAATCCTAGTAATAATCACATAAGCCCAAGACATGACTACAAAATAAGAAACCAATACTCATCACTCTAGGATAGAATAGATTCAAATTTTTGTGTTACTTAGACTTAGACTTTAATTTCATTTTCAATCATGTTCATCACTAGGAGTAATGAGAGCCTTACAACATTATCTATCATGACTATGAGTTAAACCATAGATCCAAATTTTACTAACTCAAATTGAGAAGACAACGATTGCCAACTTAACATCAACTCCTAGCATAATTACATTGTTCATCCATGGATTATGATCTGTTCACACATGAACACTTGTGACTTGTATGGTAGAGTGTTGGGATATGCTACCACTCATCATTGGCATTGTTGCTATAGATGTGTTAATGTGTGCTTAGTACTTGATCGCATAGGGTTTGTTGTATCAAAAACTAAAAAGTTTATTTTTCACACCTTTAACCAAACTTAACAAAACATATACACATATACTAAAGCATGAAGAATATAACATGGCTTCCACACTTAGAGAAAAATCATCACCTACTAAAGAAAATCAAAGAAGTCATGACAACACATAACAAAGAAGATTGGAGTACACCAATGTAGATAAGAATTACATATGCTCATGTTGATTCATACTATCCTAATTTCAAATTCATTCTTCACCAGGGTGAACAACTCAAATGGAGAGACTTGTAGGGCAACATAGTTTTGCCACCAAAACGTTCTATACCATTGATGTTTTAAGCAACCCTTATGAAGGCTAATCTAAGTCACGAACAAGAGAGCTACCAAGTCACAAAGGACACGACAAGGTCATACCAGCTAATAGAGGCCTAGGTAAGAAGGGATACCATCATGGAAGCACAACATGAACGTGACAAAGGAAAGAAGGTACCTCAAACAGTTGTCCCAGAAAAAATAAAAGATGCTTTGTTCCAAGCTGAAAAGTTCAATCAAACTCATGGATCTCACTCCCAGACACCAATAATACATATTGAAGATCTTACCAACACAAAGTTAAAGTTGACTTTAGTATAAGACCTTAGAAGAAATACAAGAAACTTCAAACATAAATAGAGCTCAAGGCCTTGAGCTTCTATAGAACCAAAAGAGGATGAATCATGAATTCACAGAAGGAGAACTAGCAAGCATTGTTCTCCAACTACCTCATCTTCCTTGTTGTGTTCATCTATGAATTTTGACAAGAAGAAACATAGATTAAGAAACCATGAGAGAGAAGGATGAAGAGATTATGAGAGAGATGAATATAGAAGAAGGTATCCTAATGATGAAGAGAATGATTATGAATGATGAAGAGATAGAAATAGGCATGAGGATAGAGAGTGTTATGATCATTGAAGGGGTCACAACTACAACAAAGCTTATGAACCTAACAACTATGAATAACCTATACTAGCCACTAAAAGTTTGATAAATATCATAGAAGCTATATATATTCCCACCAAGCATGTAGGGGATAGTCACATCAAGTGACTAGATATGAACAATATTCCTAAATTTGAAGGTAGATATAACGTAGATTTACAACATCACCTTCAAGAATACCATGAGTTCTATGATGCCTTTTTGGGAAGTCAAGTGTATTTTGGTAAAGGAAGGTTTATAGTAACAAGATGTCTCCAGATCCTTCCACTTTGTTCTTTATTGTTCTATATAACATTATTGTAAAAGGGGAAATTTATAACTATCTGTTTCCACCCCAAGCTTTTGTTCTCTACTACCTACATATAAGATAGCCATTGGACTTGGGCCATACTCTCTATTGTGACATGTTGAACACATTTACCAAATAGAGGATCTTTGGGCATCCTCACCTCATCAATCTACTGATACATTAGAGAGGTGTGCTCATTTTGGAGATGTCTTTGCTCAAAGGCAAGAGGAGCCTTAGGGAGTATGCATAGAAGAGGAGCTCCTCCCATGCAGATGAAGCAAGACCCAATATTAGGCCACCTCCATCCTAGAGGAAGAGACCAACATCATCATCTAGGACCTCTCCTTAGTTGAGAAGGTCCAAATCTATTGGTGGATAGTTGAGATCTTCCCTAAAGAAGCTACTTTGGCCATTTGCCTGTACCTTGGGGATGATCAGTAGGAATCTCTCTTACTTGCATAAGAAAATGGATATTGTTGGTGTACCACTTCCTCCTTATGGGTAGCAATTTGAGGAGGTCACCACTCTACCCATTTCACAATGTGAGGAGGACATTCTTGCTCTACCGAGACACTTTATAGTAGCTAGACCTTCCCAGGCCTATGACTCAAGAAATGAGTCTAATTCCAAGGATCTTGATGTGCCACTAACACATGTCCAAGGGGAGCATCCTGATCCCATGTAGCCTTGCACTAGCCTTCATCAGGATTATGCTTCTACATCATTTGAGTAGTAGGTTATGGAGAGTATCTTTGGGACTTTGTCCTAATGGAGGCCTACTGATGTAATCACATATCAAAGGAAGGGAGGTTTCTCATCCTCTTAGCAAACTGTAGCACTGCCAAATCTACTAGTTTCATCTTAATTTTGAATAAAGCTTCATTTGCAGAGAGCTCCTGTTCAACTATCCTCTTCAGATGATGACGATGAGCAGCATGTGACCAACACCAACACTAACAACAATGATGATGATGAGGAGATGTATAGATCATCTATAGCTATAGATGCTTCAAATGATGAGTCTGATGATGTGATCAAGTTTAGTGGTTAGAGTCCTTAGGTGCTCTCTTTCCATATTGATGATGTCCAAAGAGGGAGAGACAACTTGATGTACACATATGTGATTTTTGTTATGGATTTACACATGTGATTTTTGTACATGTTGAGGATGTATCATTGACTATATTATATGGATAGTTTGTGGACATGTTGTATGAACAATTTGTGGTATGGGTTGTTTACATGATTATATTTTTGTGCATTTTTATGAAGACATGTTCTTGTTGTTGCATCATATAGTTTCATTTATCCTACCCTGTGCCTTAAGCTTTAAAGCCTTTATTCTAGTTATATCCTTGGTTGCCATTGGAATTTATACATCTTAATATTTTTATTGATTATTGTGATTGTTTATTAATTTATCGACTCATCCATTTTCTTAAGTTTTGGACATCACCAAAAAAGGGGAGATTGTTGACCTTTGGTATGTCAAAACCTTAAGGAAAATGAAGAATATAGAATGTTGTCGAATGTGATGATGATGTTAAGCATGAATGAGAACTCAAGAAATGTGATGTACAAAGAGATGTTAAAGTGGAAACTACAAGGACTCAAGGGATCATGAACGAGTACAAAGACTACAAGCTAAATGAAGATGTTCTGGTGATCAAGAGGATGCTAAATTAGCAAGTGGAAGCCTAAGGAACAAAAGTTAAAAAAACTAAGAAGATGTCTTCATAAAGCAGAAGACATATTGGTCGAAGTGAAGTTCATGCAGAGAAGATGTCTCCATAGAGACATCCCATCCAAGAAGGAGACGCCTTCCTCAAATTAAAAGTGATTTCAAAAAGATGTCTCAATCTTGAAGGAGACATCTACATTAGCCATTAGTTAGTCATTGTGTGAATTCCAAAGGGTTTTCAAAAAATCTAAGGCTATAACAAGACTTCAATCTCTTCGATATTGAAGTAGTAGTTGTTCATGAATTATCTCTATTAAAGCAATCACTGTAAATTGTACTTGTGAACTTCATTTGTCAAATCATTTGCTTGATTGTTTGTAGAACTATGATTCAAAATATAAGGTTTTGTAATTTGAGTTACATTCTTTACTTATGTTTTTGTTTCTCACTCTTGTAGCCCTATAGGGTTGATATGCTTCTTGCAAAAAGGTATCGTCATTGAGCTTGTCAAGATCCTAGGGGATTGAGCTTCTTTTATACTTTTCCATTTCTTAATCATTTGATATTTTTTGATATCTTTCAAATTCTTCCTCTATTTTTCTATTTTTTCTATGATTTTTGTTAATTGTCTTGTACATATTTTTATTAATTTTCCAATAAAGCGCAAAAGAATAAAGCAAGATGTAGTCCTAATAATGTGAAGATTGACCCATATTATCAAATTATGGAAGGACTAATTCTATATACAGTGAGACCACATCATTCATCCACTCATTTCCAATAATAAGAGGTTCTTACCATGGTCATAATGATATTCTTCTCACAATAAAACTAAAACAAATTTGTGATCATTTTGCCTGGATAGAAAAATGAAGAATTAAGTGGGAATGAAAAGGCTGAGACATCAAAGGGATTTGTGGATTCTCTAAAACTACTATTATGAGTCTTATCCTATTGTTGAGATTATATTATTTTCTTGAGTTCTAATAAAAAAATGGAAGTATGAGTACAATAAATGCTATCTTACCATGTCATTGGAAAGACATGTTACCCATGAATGAAGATAGTCCTTTGGTAAGGTCAACACAATAAAAATATAATAAAAGAAAACAAATAAAGTTTTTGGGGGTTCCACTACAAAGACATGTTACCCATGCTTGAAGGTAGGTAGCTTCTCAGAAACCTAAAAATAAGTGCATTATGAATAAACTCCTTCCTTGTACTACATTGCCAAGTGGAAATACTTCTTGCAATAGTGGTAGTCTTATAGTTCTTAGTTTTGGGAATGACACAATGCGATGTCACTGGAAAGTGGTTTGAACTTGGTTTGGATCTTGGATGGAAAGGCTAATGATTACTTTAACCATATATTACATATAAGGATTCATTATGCTTATGGTAAGACACATCACGTTCTAATCTTTACAATCCCTTCTAATCCCATTCTAACTCATTGGTATATTTAATCATAATTCTATGGTTTTGTATAATATAGTGTTATTTTTCCAACCTAGCGATACTAACATGTGTGCTTTTCAAGATAGGTATGTTCTACATTCAACTCCTTGAGTGCCTACGGATAGTTGTGGGTGTGGTTATACAAAGGCACTAAGGGATGAAACCTACTTTGGAAAGGACCTACTTGGATAACTCTTGTACCTCATACCTGACGACTAATTCCATATGATCTTGTGCCTCTAGAATACTTTAGCACTAAAAGATCACTTCCCACAAGTTTTATAATCTGTCCATATGTTAAGATTCCTCCATCCATCTCATAGATACTCAATAAATCTTCGTTGCACAAGATTTCTTCCTTATGATTTTTGAATGCCAAATTTTTGAAATCCAAGCATCATCTATGATTCAAGACCCTTTAGACAACCTCTATGTCTTCCAAATCATCCAATTACCTTAATTTCTTTATGAAAATTCATCAAAATTTCAAAATTTTTCAACGATGACATCGTAACTACAATGTCATATGACATATGATGTTGGAGCTATGATGTTGTTTTTATAAAAATAGTATATATATGCACAGGAGTTAGAAAAATTTTTCATTCTTCCATTTCATAGTAAGAGGAGTTTTTGTAGTTTTTCTAAGCTCTAGCAACCAAACTTCCTCATGTCATAACTTCCTCACCACAACTCTGATTTGAGAAATTCTTGAATCTTGTTGATCCCATAGTGCTCCACTTAGTCGTGGGGGGAGGGGGGGTGTTAATTGTGCACAGCTAAGGATAATTAAGCCAAAATTTCCTAACACTCAAAAGATAATATAAAGGGTAAGTATAAGAATACAATAAAAATATTATAACTAACCAATCAAATCAAAGCCAAAGGACTTAACTAATTCTCCCAACTAACCATACCAACCATTTAAAGGCATACTAAACAAGGAGACAATAACTTTGGAAGGTCATAATAATCAAATATATAATAATTAGGGGTTTCTTTTTAAAATTTCTCTTACTCTTTAATCATGATAAAGACTGATGGGCAGCGAGGTACCCTTATGCTCAACCATACGAATACGAGTGTTTCACGCACGATCCAGTTGAATTCCAAGGACTAAGTGCTTATGCACCCTTGTGGAACAAGGATCGGTTGGTTGATCGTTGATGAGACCTGAATTGCTCATAGTGCTGATAGTCATGATATCACAGCCCTGTTGTATTAGTCACTGGGATATCACCACCTTGTTGTATCGTATCAGTTGCCGTGATATCACCACCCTGTCGTATCAGAGTCGCGATATCGCAAGGGCCGCGATATCGCGTTTGACGCGATATCGCATCCCCCGCGATATCGCGTACGCGATATCGTGTCCTTCCCTGCGATATAGCGTACGCGATATCGCAGTTAGCCGTAATTTCTATAAATAAGAGGCGGCTCTCCCTCATTTCACATCCTAGTTTTAGTGTAGCGAAGCTCTGGCAGTTTGATCCCTCCAGAGTTAGAATTTTTCCCGTGTCTGCCCACAGTGTGGTGAATGTGATTGTACGGTGTCTTTATTCGAGTGTGCCGTACTTGGACACGCACATGACCGGCAATAAAGATCGAGATTACTTCATCATTGCAGCATTCACTTAGTTTATTTATTTGTTATTTATTTAATGTTATTTATTGCTTTCATAGCGCGGTGTGAGTACGACTTAACTACGAGCATCTACGGGTGTGTACGGCTAGTTAAGGAATCGGTTACTCATCGCGATTAGTTTCTCACCCTTAAACTCCTAGAAGCGGAACGAGTACGACTTGATTACGAGCATTTAAGTGTGACTGCTTGGTAGCCCAGTGGTGTAGCTAGGGGGATCTACGCTTGGTAACCCAGTGGCGTATTTGGGGTCTGCGCTTGGTAATCCCAGTGGCGTACCTAGGCCTATGCTTGGTAGTCCCAGTGGCAGTCGTGCACGAAGTCCAAGATGTGTACGGTTGATCAAGGAATCGGTTGCTCGTCGCACTTAGGCTAGATTAGATTTTCTTACCCTTTTCCTCATAGCTTAGATTAGTTAATATTATTTTCCACTGCCATCAGGAGTAGCGTTAGAATTAGAACACATCATACACCTCATCTAGACTAAACCATACGTGACATATGCAAAACTAGTCTAGATGGGAAGACAGCGAACTGCGACCTAAGGCTAACAATCTAGGTGCCACAACTAGTCCATCTGCGGAGTTCGACCGGATCGCGCGTGCGACGCTCGTTTCGTATGGTTGAGTGTAGGGGTACCTCGCCACTCATCATTGGCGCCGTTGCCGGGGATGGTGCTAGTTATCTAGATTAGTTATATCATACAAGGTCGCTGTAAAGAACTTAACGATATATCTCTTAAAAAGAAGTAATTATAAAAAGTCACATAAATTCACACACAACAATGCCTCTCCTACAAGATGATAATAACGCCACACTTAGTGAGGAAGTTCATTGGAGAACCAATGAGCTATATGACGATGAAGATTGGAGTATACAACCTGAAGTGGGAGTTTCCTATAAGAATGAACAAAAACAACGTCATCGTAACACACGAAAGCATAACTTACCCGATGACGATGAACCCCCACTGGCCACTACAAGCTTAACGCAAATACAAGAGGCTGTTCGAATCTCACGTAGGCATCGTAAAGAGAGCCGACTACCCAGGCTCGATTTAAACAACTTTCCCAAATTTTCAGGAGGCTATGACTTAGATCCGCATCAACATTTACTAGCCTTCTACGATGCCTGCACATGGAATAACATTGATAACAGTTGGCAAAAACTGAAGCTCTTTCCTATGACACTCGTTGACCAAGCTAAAGTATGGTATAGATCGTTAAAACCAAATTCAATACGACGCTGGTCAACAATGGTAGAGGTCTTTAACGAAAAATATCAAACCTACGCAAGAGTGTCAGCCTTGAGGAAACAAATCCAAGGATGGAAACAAGAAAAACATGAACCCTTGGACATGGCCTTAGAAAGATATTATTCACTGTTAAACAACTGTCCAGGCCATGGGTTTTCCGAGGAAAGGCTAATGTACCATATCATTGATGGGCTACGTAATGAAACAAGAGAGACCTTAGGAACGTATGCCCGAGGTCAACTATACAACCTACGAACCCATCAAATCCAAGAGCTTATTAAGCGGGTAGCAAAAGAAGAAGGAGAAATAGCTACATGGGAGAGTGTTGAAAAACATCAACGGGACCAAAATATTAACTCAACAAAGGTCCATGATCATAACAAGGAGAGATCAACAAATTCCAAGGTGGAAACATCATCTTTGCCAATACAACAATTGTTAGAAGAAGCCGAGGCAAAGATCAATAAGATGTTGGAATGGATGAATCAAAAGTGTGGAGAATATGTCAACATCATTGGAGATAGAGTTTTCACAACCCAAGAAGCAGGGCGAAATCATAGACATTCGGAAAGAAGGAATGAAGGGAATAAGCGCTCAACTGCCAATCATACATATGAATGCAACATATGCCTGTACGATCACCCCAAAGGCCAATGCCCAATATTGTTACATCTACATGAGCATTGGGGAAACACGTTACATCCAGAGTTCGTACAGAGATACTGTGTTAGACCACAGTGGCAACAATCCCAGTCGTGGGGGAATCCACCCTTAGACTGGAGGCACCCTTCACATTTTCCGAATCCAAATGCTTATAACGTTCAACATCCTGTTTCTTCAACTGGGCCACCACACTTTATCTCACCACAATACCATTCTCCACAATACTATCAACCCATACCTCCAACACAACCACCACCTTGTGCACCTTACATTCCTCCTAACTTTCAACATTCTTATCCTTTCCCTCCTTCCACAATGCCACCAACTGTTCCTAAGGTGTTTGTACCACCGCAACCCACGAACAACACTTGTGTTGCTGCTACTAACTACAGTGAAGAGCCTCCTCAACATCAAAGACGTCCTTTCTTTAAACACGGCCGTAGGAAGGGACAACATAACTCTGAGGCCACTGCATCTTCCAACCCAGCACAAGTCCAACAATGTGGTGCATCCTTACCTTCGAACCCAGCGCCTCATGTACCTTCATCAGGGCCACCAACTAACACTCCAACAACCACAAGGCCCAATGAACACAACCATGGGAGGCATCAGCCCAATCCTTGCATACCATCTAACGGTCCTAAATATCATAGTGGGTCAACTCGTTATCCGGGAACTACATCGTATGAAGTGCCCCACTGTGTTTATTACAAAGTGCGTAAAATCCAAGGGGATAAGTTTGGACCGGTGTCAATAATTCCAATATGCAAGGATCCTCATTCTTCATTTATTAATCCTTGCCATACTCAACCGTTTAGTTATGGGGGATATCCCCCATTTCAGTAACAAGCAGGATTAATAAATGTTTTTAATTTTCTTTAATTTTGCAACTTTTTGTTTTCCAGTTTTTCATCTTTTAACTTTTTTGTTTTATCTTTTTGTGTGTTTGTATTTTCATGTTTTTGTAAGTAATCTCATCTACGAATAAAACACTCATGTGGATCGTTGGTTGAGATGTGTTTTATGTTATTAAGTCATGAGTGATCAATTATTTGAAACAGTGAGCCCACTACACCCACTCATCCACTCTATAAATAAAGAGGTTCTGTTCGAGGGTACAGTGATATTCTTGAAATTTCTAAAACTTAAAATTAATTTTGTGTTCATTGTACCCAGAATGAAGAAGGATGGACCAAGAGGGAATGATTAGGGTGTGACATCAAGGAGACTTGTGGATTCTCTTTGGTGTCATCTGTGGGTGTTATCATGCAACTTGGTTGTACTAAGATCCTTGTAGATCTAAAGAAAAATGGGAGTAAGAGTAATCAAAAGGGCACTTGAACATCAAAAACTACTCTAGGGAGTCCCACTGGAAAGACATGCACCCATGCCTGAAGGTTGGGGGCTTCTCTGGATTTAGTGAAGTGAAAAAAAAAGAAGAAAGAAAAAGAACAGTGCCATAAAAAAAAATCACTCCTCCCTTGTACTAAACGCCAAGTGATCGTACGCCTTGTTGTTATGGTACTCTCACAGTTGTTCATCATGGGATGAAACAATGCGATGTCACTGTTTAGAGGAATGGACTTGGTCTTGATCTTGGAATGACGGGTTAATAACACGTTAATCGTGCTTTACACGCAGGATTCATTGTGCCCTACGACAGTTACCTCATGTCCCAATCTCTACGATCCCTTTCT
>MNCI01009774.1:6337-17198 GCA_015680685.1 Gnetum montanum
TCTACAATCCCGATCATCTCCGCTATAGAAACATTTGGGCTAGGGACCACAAAGAGTGCCATGAGGCCAGCATGCTCCAAGCAGGCAACAATAGATGGCGAAGCCTTCTTTCGCAACCACTTCTGAGCGGCACTAGTTTCACCAAATTTCATTGAAAGAGTAGTTTCAGTCCTCCCAGTCACAACGGAATCCCAGCCGGAGGTGGTGCCAGCTGCAAAGGCAAACCCAAAACCTTCATATGAGCTTGTCACTTAGCAATTGACCAAACCAAACACGACATATAGGAAACTTTGCCACTTACTTTCAGTGTTGGACCTTGAAGTTTCGCCTAGATTAGAAGCAGACGGGAAAATCAGCCCATTAGGGGCCCAGTCGGCATGCAACCAACCACGCGTGGCACATTGCGCAAACGCCTTCGAAAATTTCTTGGGGAAGTTCTTCATGGCGTCCCTTGTGTGGGCCAAGACGGTCCCGCGCAGGGTGGGACCCACCATGAACGCTTCCACGGCCGTACGCACCAATCCAATCCCATCGTCGCCTGTGTAGGCCCCATCTGGCGTAACCTTTGGCCTGCAGGAAGGTGACAGCATGCGTCGAAACGAGAGTAAGTATTTGAATGTGAGAAAGAAAGGAATAACCAAAGCTAAGACGAAACTACCTTTCCACCCGGTACACTGTGCCAGGGGGATTCTAAAACAAAGTGTGCACGCGGCCTGCTAAGAACAATGTGTTGTTGATGTAGTTGGGACCCCGCGGCAGCTGGTCCCACACACGTGTTAACGGACGGGTCGATTTCGGACCACCGGGGGGAACACCCTCGGCGACAAGCGGCCCCTCATCGATGTCCTCCATAAACATTCTGACGTCTTCCGCTGCGCCGAGTAACATGGCCTCAATAATGCTCCATGCCACATCTTCGCCTAGATGAGACCAAACCACGATGTCGAAATGATCCAGCAAGAAAGCCAAAAATTCGCAGGCCCCGTCCTGGAACCAGACCCCATTGTGCTCAACGACCAAATTCGGGGTCGGGTCACCACCCTCCAAAGGACCAAACCATGTCAAAACCCCAACTAACTCAATCACTAGAAGGGGAGGCTCAATGTCTCTGCAAACCATTAAAACAGCACCAAAGATCAATATCCAAAACTTCATTCCAAAAAAAAAAATCTTTGAGTTTAGCATTTGTCTGATAAGAAGCAGATCCCCATGACCCACAGGCGGCTTCGGCTACATTTGAAGTCACGCAGGGCAATCTTGAAAATCGAAACATCTGGTTCTAAATGTTGTGCCAGCGTATACGCCCAGCTTTAAACTGTGGTGCGCTAGCATCTACGCCCGACGTCTACGCCCAGCGTGTATGCCTAGCTCTCGAGCGTACACGCCCAGGTACGGCAGATGCACACGTTCGACGACAAGATCTCCAATGGCAACATGAAGATTACACCGAAGAGCAAGGATTGAAGCAAGTGGACATTCTTCGGCGTATACGCCCAACATTCACCAGCGTATACGCCCCAGTGTATACGCCAGAATCTATCCGTATACGCTCGGCGTACACGCCTAGCGTATACGCCGGCCTGTTGTAACGTATACGCCCAGCGTATACCATGTTTCTAAATTGTAACGCCCGGTCTATACGCCACGTGTCTCCCCGTCCGATTTTCCCGGTAACCCTACCCCTATAAATAGCCCAGTTTTCCGCATTTACGAGCCCTCCGCAAAAATTTACCAGAGCAGACCCAGAGCAATTACGTTGCAGAAACCCCCTTACGCTTATGCTTACGCTGGAAGTCCTGTACGCTGAGCACAGTCCGCGCTCCGCCTACCGTGTCAGACGGCTGCATCCCTCCGTCCACCGGGGCTTTACGTCCACCTTGTGTCCCTACACAACTGCGTTAGACCGGTGCACAACATTTTAACTCTATAATCCACTGTTCATGCTTGTTGCAAGTTCTTTTATAGTTTTATGTCAATTTGGCCCACGCTTCGTTCACGCCTACTTACATTTACGCTCCGTCTGCGTCTGTGTACGCCCACTGTTTATGTCGTTTGCATCTGTTCACGCCCTTTGTATTTGTTTACGCTGTTTACGCCTGTATACGCTTACGCTGGGCTATCTTTGTTTACGCTGTTCACGCTCGACGTTGTTTACGCCCTTCTACGCTTACGCTGTCAACGCCTGTTTCGCCGTTTACGCTCTGTTTTACACATAACCCAGCGTATAACACTTCGGTGGCGCTTGGGGAAGTCCTTGTTTGATCCACGTGCGGACCATCCAAGGCACTCTGCCTTCATCCACTCCAGCTCGCCCTCAAGCGGAGGCATGGTCGACTATGCTAGTCCGCTGATCTTTCGGTGCCCGTAACATTCCAACCTCGCACCGACGATTTCGGTCGGCACACCATGGAACTCCCATGATTGAATATATCGGTGCAAGCTTAGGCAAGAATCAAATCAATGCATTCAGCATGGATGGTCCGAATTTGACGGTTACCAGACCATTAACTACCCTAGACTTTGGACGACATTGGCCACAACAATACATCTAACCTAGTATGAAAATCCACAAACAAATGCAGAAGAGATTGCTCACACCAAAATCCATGTTGGTTGGCCTCATAGCTTGGCATTGTCCACTGCAAAAACAAAAAGTTAGAAATTATTGGACATGTTTGTACACTACAATTTTATAATACCGTATGCATGGAAGCTCAAAATCATTGAAATAAACCTACGAAGAAAACAAAATAATAAGCTTCACAGTTCTTAACGGGCCACTGAAACCAGCCTTTGTGGACCAAAAAACCATGAAAGATCAATATTAGCTTCAAAATTGAATTTTGAAAACACCTGATAATGATAGAACGACATCACAGTAAAAGATGGAAAACCAGTTACCCTACAATTAACAACAGCCAGCCAGCTAGCATGCTCTCAAAAAATTTTAGGACAAGCAAACTCTTGAAATTGATGCAAATTTATAATAATAACAGATCAAGGAGGAATTGATTGTTTTCTTCAGGACTCAAAGTTATTCTGGGTTATTTTGGGAACCAGAAACAAGTCAACATCATGAAAAACAGCATTGTTGCAGATCACAGCATTAGGATCCACAACATTGACATTGATGCCCACCATTGGTGGCTGTCCACAGTAGCAGAGGATTAGTGGAAAGAGCTTTAAAAGCAAGAGCAAAAGCAGGCCAAGTATCAGCAGTCATTCTGTGGGGAATCATATGACTGGCATAACGGGCCGTGGAGAGCTACATGGGTCCTGCAATGCTCCACCACAGCAAACCCTCCATGCTCCTACCATCAGCCTCTGTGCCACACTGTAAAAAATGCTTGTGTGTGTTGCACAGGCCCTACAATGGACCGCATAGCCTTCCTCCACCGACTCTGGGTACCGTCCATGCCGTTCATGCCATAGGACCACCGCTCTTGACCAGGCCTGGCCCCTACTACGCACCATGACACCTCCACAATCACCTCCTGCACGGTGACCTCTCACCTCAACTGCAACAACTTCGTTGCACATCTCCATACAGGCTACTTGCAGCATCGAGAGTCTTCACCCATTCAAACTCAAAAAAACAAAAGAAAGAAAAAAGAAAAAAGAAAAAAGAAAATTAAAAATTATATTGAATTTATATTAACTTTAATATTATTTTGACCTGATCAATTTTACTCTATGTTGGTCGTGTTTTATCCTATTTTTACTTAATTTTACCTTGTTGTAAGTTTACTTTAATTTCTTTTGCCAAATTTTATCTTGCTTTTGCCTTGTATTGACCTTGCCTAATGAAATAGGCTTTCCACTTTTGCCCTGGCAACACAGGGCACACCAAGGCCTAAAACTCAAAAAATGTGACCATGATTAACCCTATTTGACCATACATTACACTACCTTCCCTGATTTGGCTTTGTTCCACCATCTTTGAACTTTGCTTAACCTTGTTTCATATGATTGTTTATCATGTTCATGTCACTTTGTATCATTTGACCTCATTTTCATCATTTCTACTTCATTTGACCTTGTTTGCATACATTACTCCAATTGTTTGGCTTCATTTGGACCTTGATTTGACATCATTAAGGGCTTGTTTGACCTTGTTTGGACACAATTTTATGGGATTTTGACAATCATTTGGCCCTACCTTACATCATTTGCCTTTTTCTCACCTTATTTATCTTAACCTACCTTTTATAGCCTTTGTTGACCATGTTTACATCTTGTTTAACCATTGATGTAATGTGTTTTGATCCATCTATGCATTATCACTAGAGTATTTTACATTTTCTTTGACATTGTTTAACCATTATTTCAAATAAGTGCCACTTGATGGGCTTATGTTGTCATGCAAGACTGAGCTAAGAGGATAAGGGACCAAATTCAACTAGCCTTCAAGCCTAGATGGGATCCTTCTTGTGATGTTGTTAGACCAAGTTGGCCTCAAAATATCCAAACCTTAAGCACTGAAACCATTCTACTATATAGCCATAACATCCTAAGGTAGCCTAATGACCATTAACCTTGAAGCTAGAAACATCATGGAGGATCCCTTAGTCAAAGTTCCCACCTAAGACCACGATGATAAGAAGAAAGCACATGAAACCAAGTTTCTCACCAGAATTTAAGCCTACTCATGACATTACCAAACCCTTACAATGCAACATTAAAGCAATTACATAGCCATAATTACATTTAAAATTTTCATGTTTGCTTGTAGTGTTGTTTACCATTGTTGATAGGTTTGGATGGATGATCAATGTTGACAACTATTGTAGCCCACAACAAGCAAGCCTACATGCTCTTTCTATCTCTATCCCTTTATTTTGCACAATGAATGAACTTTAAGCTTTATAAATTTGATGTGTATTTTGTGAATCTCCCGATGTTGTAACAATGGTAACTTGGTCTACTAGTTATCTTATGTAACCCTATGCATTATATTGTGACAACACGTTTTCTTTGTTTTGTTTTCTGGTCCTCTTGGAGTTCTGCCTACAAGATGAAGCCTAGAAGTCATTGTGGAGGTGCAACTCATCATAGTAGCAAGTCACCACATGATTTTGATGTGCAAGATTTAATAAGCATATCCTATCATACCAAGAATTCTTATTTCACATCATTGCCATTACCATTCCTTGAATTCAACCTCGTAGCCTAATAATAACCTTTCTTTCCTTGAACAATAATGATAACCAATGTTTGACACTCATGCATTTTGACCATGTAATGTTTCCTTTGTCATGCTCCACCATCAATTTCGTTAGATGTAATACACCTCATTCAATGAGTAAACCAAATCAAACTTGGCCTTGGTAATGAAACCCAATGAAGGTTTTACCCAAAAAAAAAGAGGGGAAGCAAATTTCCAAGAAGTTGAAAGACCAATGAAGACTTCAAGAAAGCAAAGGGAGTAGCCTAATGGCCAAAGAAACCTTGGACTGAGGTGTCGATACCTCAAAAACACTACCAAGCGATCAACACTTCAAAGCATGAAGTGTGAAGTCCCCATCGATTAGCCAAAAATGTCATCATTGTAACCGTAATCAAGATTGTCAATATTTGGAACTTATTGTTAACCCTTGTGACTACTCCTTTGTGACCAAATATAACCTTCAACCTATATCACCTCATTTTAACCTTATCTCATCATCACAAGCACTCTTTTGGCATCGTTCGACACTATAAAACCAAATGTAGAGAGGAAACATTGGTGATGGACCTGTAGTGGTGCTTTGTATTCTTTATCAATGTATCTCAAGTTAATCCTCCAAACATCAACAAAGAGGGACCAATGAAACACCCCCAATAAAATGCATGTTGCAACCTTTTTGACATTGTAACCTTCACCTATATACTTGAGGCTAGATTTTCATTGTAAAATTATGAGGTTGGAAGCCCATGAGCTACAATCTCACATACATAAACTTTTGGAGCTGCAAAATACCCGATAAGTTGTCATATCCTCACTTCCTAAGTGGAAAAATGCCTTAGGAATTACCAATTTGGCATTTTCATGGGTTCTACATGGGCCATAATCTCAACTACGCTGGAACCTCCTACACCTAACATTGGTGGTGTTGGATTTTTATTTTCTCAATAATTCCCAGTGTATTTTCCACAAACCCTAGCATGGATGTTGCAAGGCCAATATTAGAGTGGTTGGGGGTTTGGTTCTTCTAGCAATTCTAGTGTTGCTCCATCAATTTTAGTGTGGATCCCAAGATGCCAACGTAGCTCCCATGAGGCCAGCATACTTGGATGAAGCCAACGTATTTGTAAAAGTATATTTACTATTTTTGGTATCTAGAGTGATCTTGGTGGCTTGGATGAACCAAAAGGTATTGGAAATGGATAACCATGCTTGAAATTATAGCTTGTCACACCTGCAAATCAAATCAATCTATCAATAATCAAGGAAAAAAATTGCAACAACAAATTAAATGCTAGTAGCTTATTTAAACAAAATTCCAATACTTTGAAAGGACATTTTCAGGTAAACTAGCAATTGTCTAAGCATTTGAGACTCTTGAAGCAATTTCCCAACACCAAAAAGTCAATCACATACCTTACCCTACTTTGCAACCAACGTTGCACATACCTTACCCTCCTTGACAACCAACACTGCACATACCTTACCCCCTTTACAACCAATGTTGCACATACCTTACCCCCCTTTGCAATCAACATTGCATAACCTTATCCTCTTTGCACCAATGTTGTAGAAACTTATCCCCCTTTGTAGCCATCATTGCATAACCTTAGCCCCTTTGCAACCAATGTTGCAAATCCAAGCTAAGATCCACAAAAGAGTTTTGGTGATTGAGGTTGGGAAGTACCTAGATCATGGGGCTAACCTACAAAATGCAACTTGCTAGCTTCAATAGGCTTCAAGTTTCATTCAAGCAAACTCCTTATGCATTTGGGCATATAACTTGTACCATTTTGAACTTTCATACTTTTTCAATATTTCATTATTATAATAAAGCGTTCAATTCATTGTTGAGAAAGCTTATGTGTTGGTATCCATAGGTACTACTAAGATTTGGGTAGGCTACGGTAAACCCACCTCCCTCCAAACCTTTTGTTGGTTGGTGCTATTATCCTTAGGCATATGAGTCAGTTTCTTACATTGCCTTGGTGGTGATTTTTGGTTATCCAGTTGAGAAGATTTTGAAGCATTGGCTATCATAAGAGGATGTTAGTCAACGTGGGCTATAAGCTTAGTAGGGGTAGGAGGGGGCACTCTAATAACAGATGGTTCTTTGGGAGGTATAGATGATGGTATCCTTATGATAAAATAAGTCCTTGAACTTAATGGATTTGAAGCACTTTTATTACAAGGAGATATCCAAATCACAAACAGCTCCTAGGCAAGTTTAGGATTGTTGCTAATGTTAAATTTGGTAATGGTATAGGGGTCATTGTTGGCATTTAGCAGATCTTGTACACCTACATATTCTTATTTTAGGGCCTAACTATGTTGTATATGTCTAAGACCAACTCACTAGTATCTATTATTCTATGCAAATCATCCTTTAAAGTTAAGCAGTGGTCAAAGACATGGTTGGAAAGTTATTGATAATGTTCAAATCAGACTAGTTTAAAGTATTTGAGTAGAGGCAGATAATCTTTGATGGCTACAATGAGATATTTAGTGATCTTACACAAGTGATCATGCTTCTTACAGCCATTTTTAGTTTTTTGTTTGTACTAGATGTAGCTACTCTTGAACAATTGATCAAGAAGATTAGAAGATTTCATGGATAATTTTGTGCATTTGAACCAATCCCTTCTTTCAAAGTTAGGCCTAGGTGGATTAAAGGTGAAAGCACTTAATATTGATGATTGAGCAATGGTGGCAAGGACTTTTGGTTACATTGTCCTTGGCCCTTGTGTGGTTTTCATTTCTTTGGTCACTCTAGCCATGGCTACATGGTTCTATTTTCCCTTATCTCTATTCTTTCTCATGTGTTGGTTCTTGTATGTTACATATGCTGGATCATTACTCACTTCTGTGGCATCCTCTATGTTTTTTGTTTAAGAAAAGACTTGGTAAAATGACCATGGGTCTAGGTAGCATACCTAGGACTTGATGAAATTGTTAACAACCTCTTTCAAAATGACCAAAAGATGTATTTCAAACATGGGCTCTAGGATTTCATTGAGGGTATCTATATGAATTTTTGAATAGGTTTAAGAAGCCCTTATTTGACCTTCATAAGATAGTCTAGTATGGTGTTAGCTCTCAAGTTGTATTTGAAATAGTTAACAAATTGTGAAATTAGGTCTTCTAGAGAGGAAATATAGCCTCTAGATAGCGTAAGGTACAAATCTAAGCTTTTCTAGTGAGAGACATAGGGAAGATGCACATCATAATATGGGATCAAGCTTGTAATAATAAGAACTTAGAATGAAAGGTAAAGAGATGTGAGTTAGGATCATCCTTACCATTGTATTTAGTGAAGTGGGAAATTGGAATGCCCATGGAAAGAGTTATCTGTAGGATGGTAGGGCTAATGGGATCATCTTGGTAGAAATCCATAATTTTTACCATCTATGTGGTGGAGACCTTAAGCTTCCATAGTTCTTTGGTGATGTCTTAGATCATTTGGAAGTCTTGATCTAGGCCCTAGGGCATTTCCATAGTTTGAGGAAAGTTGGATGACCTAAGGTTATGTTATTGACATTGGTATAGATAAAAGGGGGTAGGTGATCATGGTCATCAGAGGATTAAATAAAGAGAATGAGGTTTGAGCTGGAACATGCAAGATAAAGGGGAGAAAGGGGATAGAGGCTTGTGATGACTAGGATCCTAAAGAGTGGTCCACTAGGATGAAGAAACGAGGTGGTGTAAATGACACCACCAATGATGGTTGCACAAAATGAGGTTGGGTTGCAAACAATATTGTTAAGAACAATGATCTAGAATGAGATTCCAACTAAGATTGGTGCACTACTACAATAGGTATTGAGGTGAACATGATAAGGAACAAGGGACTAGACTGAGGAATTTGATCCACAAAGAACATAAGAGATGTAGAGTTGGGCATGGCTATTTCTAGAGCTAGCTATTGGAAAAGGTTTCTTATGCATATTTCTAGTTCATGCTTTACTTCGAACTCATCTTGGTCCTCTTATTTTTCTTCTAAGCTAATCCCCTTACTCGTCTCCTCTAGTTCTACTAGTTGTGTTAGCATATGCATGTGAAACTCTATTATCTTAATCTCGTACTACGGAGAAGAAATATACTTCTTCCTATTTTGATGAACAATCTTAAATTATTTTTTTCATTGTGATTCTATGTGTGGAATGGAAAGGCTAGCTTAAATCGTAGCACAAATGAAATTATAGTATTCTTCATTTATATTTATGTAATATGGATCTGTAGCAATCGAAAACGTCGATCGCTAGAACACCAAGGGGTTGACAAGCACATAGGCTAGCCCCACGTCCATGTGAGGGCCTACTGGAGATGGAGACAGGATGCCTAGAGTGGTCTTATTGATTGAATGAGAACTTACCAAATGTAATGCAAGATAATGCTAAGTGTTTTCATGGTGTTCATAGTGTTAATGATGTTAATGATGTCAGTGGTGTCAATGATGTCAACAGTGTTCACAGTGTAGAGCGTAGTCATGGGTGCCTGAGGGGGTAAGTGTAGTTAAGGATTTTAGTGTAAATGAGGGTGTTGNGTGAAGTTGTAGGTGAATGTAGCCCCACCCCAGCCCCATCATAGCCCAACAAAACACTACAGCCCATGTTACACCACAATGGCCACAAGGAGTACTAGTCTTCATAGCCATACACCTTCAAAACTATGACTATGCTCTCCACTATGCCTATTCTACACCATGTACCCTTTAACACCTTTTGCTGTTAACTACGCTCAACCCCATTTGGGGTGGTGTTCTATTTCTCTCTCTTGCATTTTTTTGCACTTTCTTTGCATTTTCGTTATCTTTAACATGTGGTCACATTACAACTATGCTCGAGTGGTAGTCTTCACATATCAACACCCTCATTTACACNCACTACCATATGGTAGTGGGATGGTTGGGACTATGCTATCACCCAATTACACTTTGCACTAAGGCAAGGGATGTTATGCTATATTATGCTCTATTATACTCTGTGAGGCTGTGAGACTATGACTATGCTAACAACTACATGTACATGTGTCAAGAGGATTGCAATGTACTTGAAAAAAATTCAACTTTAAATACTATGCTTCAGGACTATGCTATTCACTATCTTGAGTGAGGTTGAGTGTAGTTATGATTTTGGGCCAAAAAGAGGTACAACAAAGATGCATTTTTGCTAACTACGCTTGTTGGAGGTGTGTTGGAGTTGAGTTGAGTGCCGATGCTATGTTATGAAGGTTGTTAAATGCTATTTTGATTAACTACGCTCTGGATTGTGGAAGAGCATAATCTAACACTTAGAAAATTTTTGCAAAACTAGGCCTTCATGTTGGCTACACTTGACTACACTCTAGTGCAGTGAAGAGCATAGTCTCAACACTTAAAAAATTTTGCAAAAACTAGGCTTCCATGCTAACTATACTTAACTATGCTCCTAGGTAGTGGAGAGCATAGTCTTAGCACTCAGAAAATTTTGTAAACACTAGGCTTTTATGTTGACTATGCTTGATTATGCTCTTGGACAGTGGAGAGTGTAGTCGTAGCACTTAGAAAAATCTACAAAAATTTGTTCTTTATGCTGACTACGCTTGACTCTACTCCTGGGCAATGGAGAGCGTAGTCTTAGCACTTAGAAAATTTTGCAAAAATTGGGCTTTCATGCTAACTACACTCCTGAGCAGTGGAGAGCATAGTATCAGCACTTA
>MNCI01009776.1:7248-17826 GCA_015680685.1 Gnetum montanum
AAAAAATAATTCAATTCCTTTCCTAGGTAGCAAAATGGCTCTTTCAAGATTCATCCTCCATTCTCTTTGCATATTAAAATATACAAAATGGTAGTTTTTAGATATTAAATGTGCTATACATGATAGTGTAATATGTACATATAAGTATTGTCATATCTATGTAAATATTATTTTGGCTAAGAGGCCAACAACTAGTTGGCTAGACTTTAGTATGGAAAATAAATAATCATTATCATAAACGTTGGGTTAAGACATGAATATGACCTACAAACCACAAGTCATATATTTTTAATTATATCTTAGGTAGTCGTAATAAAAGAAATTATAAAACTACTTTATCTTATAGATTTTGTATATTATTTTTTATTTTATTTCAAAGTTATAAACTTAATATGTAGTAAAGTTTACAAGTAAGCAACAGTAAGTTCACTAATTAATAAGTAATTCTAACATATATTTTTAAACTTTGTATCTTAGGTTTCCTTATATTATAAATAATAGTTTCTTAGTTGGAATTGCGCATAGAACACCACTATACCTCTTGTATTATGATCTAAATTCTACCAAAGTGTTGTGCTAACTGTATGTCCTCCAACTTTAAAATGTGGTAGTCTAATTTACTTTCAAAATAATGAGATGATTCTTTTTTTAATCCATAATTTTGACTATCACAAATTCTAAATTTCTTATATTTTTTATTTTTTAAAATTTCAAATTTATAAAGTTAACATCTTGTATTGCTTTTCATGTTTGGATGCAAATCTAATATAATCCTCATTTCTCTCTTCTTACAAATGTCTCCAGATTTATGGGTTTTAGCTACTTAAATTTTTTGTGATTAAATGCATTGTACCTTAATTAATATCACATTATTTTGATAAATTTGTATGCTTGGTTTTGTTTATGGTATTAATAAAGGGTTTATAAAACCACAACTAATTTTTATATGCTTGCCCTTATGGGGCCTTTCTTGGTACGATGAGTATTGAGCCTTTAGGTGAAAAGGATATATAGTTAGTGTAATACTTGTAGCACTAATTAAACTATGTTATCCTCATAAAAAAAATATGAGAGAATGCTCATTAATACTTGTCAAGTAAAGAAGTTAAACATTTATAGGAGGTAGGAAGTTCATATATGAATTTAAATCTTAATTGGTGCCATCAGTTACATCCTAGAAAATTTTCTAAATATGAAGTTTAAATCTATTGCTTTCCTTCTAAGAAGTCAACTACAAGGTCATTTATTTGGTTCATATTTTTTGAATATAGATATAAATCCAATTAACTAAAGAAATAAGAGTTTTTAAACATTAAAAAAGGACATAAAAATGGAAGGTAGTCTTTGTAATTGAAAATGAGCAAGCTAAATAACAAGATGCTTTATGTAATCAATGACGTAGAGCCTACTTGTTAAGGTATGTAATATTTATCCTAAAGTCACACAGTTTGATTCCAATGTATTAAGTAATATATAAAACTTGATTAAAATTTTAGTTTAATAAATAATAAATAATTAGATGAGCTAAATATACTTATCAAAATTTATGCATTACATTTAAGGATTTTGATATTAAAATATAATTGTACTCAACCTATAAATTTAAGTTTTTCATTATAAGCTTCCCTTCCAAATGGATACATTTGCTGACATATCCTTATATTAAAAATTAAAATAATTCAAGTCAATAGTTTGATGTATCAAACCCATGTTTGAGTTCAATTAATTAAAAAATGCATTGGTCCTTAAGTGCAAGCATAAAGGTTTGATGCAAAGTGTGATGGTCCACAAAGTAGAGTTGATGCATAACCTAATAGCTGTACACGTTGGAAACAATGGAAAGACAATAGTGTTCCTATCCAACCTTCATTCCAACCTAATAGCAGCTCTTTGTCTAGTCCAGGCATGTGTATCAGTCTAGCAACTTATTTTCCTCTATAGTCTCGAGAATCACTTTTGAGTTTACCATACCAAAATCATGAAAGAGTAGAATAAGAACATTACTTGGTATACAGATATAGTACTTCACAATATGATCAACGTAATGAAAAAAAGTAAAGAAAAAATAGTGGAAAGAGAGGATAAGAAGCTGGAGTGAAGCAAAGATGCTTGTGTTTCTTCACAGGAGGCCACCAGCCAGCCAATGAAAGGGCCCAAAGACATAAACACAGCTCGCATTGCTCGCAGGAAGAACATAAAATGCCATCATGTGTTCAAGCCAGCAAAAATGATCAACCACAATAACCCGAAGCATTGTTTTTTAAGTGTGTTTTCACAATAAATCGCAGTAGCAGAGAGATTCGGACTAACAAAACAACAACGGCGGATGTGAAAGAGGAGGCGCTTCAGTGCGGGAAGGAGGAAATGGATGACCATGAATCCACACTGTGGATGGACATGAGGGAGTTGAAATCATGGCCGTTGTAGGATACTGGATTCGCCAAATTCATGGCCACCTTCCTGTTCTTTTACACTAAAAAGTGGTTGTGAATGAATGAGGGGCTTCAATGGTCACAAAGTTCTAAAACATGACCGGCAAGAGTGCAGCACAAAATCAACTTGGTTTCTACCTATGGCGAAACAAACAAGCGATGATGCTATTTGAAACATCCAGATACACACTAA
The DNA here is from genome assembly GCA_015680685.1 of Gnetum montanum. Taxonomy (NCBI): domain Eukaryota; kingdom Viridiplantae; phylum Streptophyta; class Gnetopsida; order Gnetales; family Gnetaceae; genus Gnetum; species Gnetum montanum. Next base: position 9,874 of record MNCI01009776.1, read on the forward strand.
TCCCACATGTAATGAACCCGCTCTCGCTTCTACATATATTAATGATACCAAAACCATTTAAGCATCTGGATAGAGTGGGTGGTGATGTGCTTCAGCCAAAGATAGGACTACCGGACTACATATATTAAATTTTTTTTATACTTTTATTTTTAGTAGATTTTTATTCTTTGACATAGTAGTTCTGCCATATCATCATCTTCATCCTAGTTATGGCATATATAGTTATTATTATTTAATTTAAATATGTTCTATGTTATCCATAGATATTTTAATTTAAACTGGTACTAAGTTATTAATAGATATACATTCATTCATAATTAATAGTTTTGTATTTTTAGGTTCTTTCATGAGTAGGTAACTATTGATTGAAAATGCTAAAAAATTACAAAATTATATTAAGTTTTGTCAAGAATTTGGTCTTTTACATAGAGAAAAAATTTGCTCCAATTGTAGAATACCGATGAAAATGAGAAGGGACACAAAAAAAAATTAATATTTGTATGTTCCCAATGGGATGCTAAAGAAAGCATTCATTATGAAACATGGTTCCAAAATTCAAAGTTGAATAATGTGGATGTCATAAGAAGAAAGCTAAGTTGAATATCATACTTTTTCTTGGTTTAGTTGATGAACTCCATTAATAAGTAACCTTGAAAGATATTACACAAATCTTTACTAACATTGGATATTTCAAAAAAATTATTAAATTAATAGTTTTTATTTCTAATTTGTTTAGTTTAAATCTAGTTGTTTATTTAAAAAAATGGATTATATTCTCTGGTATTGATGATTCATATTAGTCATAACTCATAGATTTTGGAATTTTTTTCTTTTTTACTTTAGAATCATGTGATTTGTATTTCAAAACAAATGATTTTTTTGAAGTAATTATATTTAATGTTTAAAGTAATTTTGTTTGAGAAGTTCCTTAAAAAAAACCATTCATGGATATGCTTAGGAAATCATACATATATATTCTTACCTTTTCTTTGAAAGTTTCCAAAATACAATTTTCCTTTGGGAGAATCTAGAAGAAGAGAAAGTGTCATGAAGGCTATAAAAAAATATTTAGGATGCATGCATCATGATGGCCAAAGACAAAAATGACCTTTTATCATGCATAAAAATAAGTGAGCCTTGGTCAATGTTAATGGTATTCCTATTATTCATTGTTCCTATACATGTTAAAATAGTTTGTAAATAAATGCTATATAGATGTGTGGTATAGAGCTTATTGATAAGAATCATTAAAAAATTGAAAAACTTCAAAAATAGTTCTTATTGTATAAATTCAAGGTGAAACTGAAGTTCCTTTAGAAGCGAATTTGTTGAGATTGAAAGTTGAAGCGATGTATCATTTCTTAATATTTTACATGAGAAATAAAAGTAGATTGTAATGTAAGAAAATTTTGTTGTAAGACATTGAGCAAAACATGCATCTAACCAAATTGCACAAACTCACTAAATTGCAAAAATTAACCAAAAATTAACCTCCAACCATTGATGCTCTCGTTTGGACTACGTGAACGTGTTTTGAAGAGTGTTTTGGGTTCTTTTATCACACTAATGTTCAACAATGATGATGTATGTAGACTTTGAGTGTTTATGATAGAGACCCAAAAATTGTAACACTGCAGTAAGTTTGATATCTTTTAGTGTTTTTTTTGTTCTCTAATGAGCAGTGGGCATCCCCTACATCCAAACATATGAATCACAAGCATTCACACATGATCCAATTAAATTCCATGTATGGGACTAGTTGTGGCATCTAGATCATTATGCCTTGATCACAATTGATTGTCTTCCCACTTGAACTAGTGGTAGCTTTGTCACATATGGTTTAGTCCAAAGTGAGGCATATGATGGTAAATGTTATTTTGGCCCTATGCAACTCGTAATGATAATAGAGAAATAAATTATTTAATCTGATTAACAATAAAAAGATAAAATCTAAACTAGCCTATGGGTAATAAGTGTTCATTCCCAGCTTGCTGCACATGTCCTGAATCCATAGATCCACTACTAGGATTACTAAGCACTATGGTACTAGGTTAACCAAGCAATAACATTGTTGGGATTACCAAGTAAATACATGTCTATGCTCAAAATTGGTCATGATCATTCCACCAGTTGATTAACTTACATGAAAATGTAAGTATTAACTATATACATAAAAAGTAAATTACATGGTATCAGATATTCAATATCAAAACTTATGCTTTGATATCGAGGTTAAGATATCAGATCCTCGATATTGGATACCCAATATCTTATCCACTGAAAAACATGATTCATCATACCTCCATGACTGAATGAAAACTCATCCTCAAGTGAACAAAAGGAGGAACAAGTTCTTTACAAAATATTAGGAAGGTATGGGGTTATTGACTAATTATAACTACTAACTAACTTTGAGTGCTACATTACAAAATGTTATTTGAATAGATGCAAACAAAATGACAACCTAACAAAAATACCAAATAGACATTGAAGAATAAAAAATCTATAGAGGTCTTCAAAAAGCTACTAAATATGATTCTTCTTGTTAGTACTAGTGGTGGCAAACTTCTAACTTTGATTGTTATTTCAATGCTTCTATGGTTATGCAAAAGATTCTTGAAAGATGGACTAAAATTTCTTTTCATCATCCCATGGATCGAGCAATCATGTGATGTTTGAGCTATTATGGTGTATGTGCTACTATTTTTTTATGGGCATATCCTCCATTGTCCCTTTCTTGGCTTCATTTTCACATCTGGAGAAAGACCATATTCCATAGCCATCTCTTTTAGCATCACGTGCAGTTACCAAAGAATCGACATTAGTTTTGGTAGATTTTCCATAATAATTACCTTTTCAAATCACTTAGTTTATGTTTAAGCACAAGGTGATGATAGCATACTATGCCCAAGGCTATGAGGTAACTAAAATCATAAAGTTATTCACCTTATTTTGATCAATTACTATTAGTTACCATGATGTTTGAAAATAATATGTTAGAAAAAATTTCAAAGTGGACATCCCTAGCCCTCATGACTAATAAGCATAACTCCAGAAGCGCACAAGTTTTTGAACAAATGAAACCAAAGGTCTAATTTAGAAGATGACCAAATAATATTTCAATTGAAGTATATTTTAACAAAAAAGTATGAAAAAGTAAAAAGTAATTAAAAGGGATAAGAAGTAGTTTCAAAATTATGTATAAATTTAGAAAAATTATCATTGATGTTCTAGAAATGTGAAGGTTAGTTCAAAGCCATGATCCACAAGAGTTATGCAAGTGGATCCTCCCCAAAGCAAGCTCCTACCATAATGTCCTTGCATAACCACTTCTATAGATGTTCATGGGCATCTTAGAAGTTAAATGCAGATCATGTCTTTATTCCAAACAACACACAGTTGTCATGGTTGGGATGTTGCACTATACTACACGAAGGAAAAAGGCTTATAATTATATGTCACAGTGAGGTGAATAATGGAATGAGAAGGGATTGCAGAGAATGGGATGTAAGATGCTTTACCATGTTCAAAATAGGCTCTTGTGACAAATGTGATTAAAATAATCATCATAGCTATTCATCCAAGTTCGGACCAAGTCCATACCAAGTCCACACCATGCAAAGACTTTTGCTTCCTATTATTGGTCAATAATAAGAATTATGATATAGTCCATGAGCAGTCATAAATCACACAAAGGAAGTCAATAAGAGAATCCAACAAGTGCCCTTGAGGTCACATCCTTTGCCATTCCCACTTGGTCATTTCCTTTTTCTTCAAGGTACAATGATCATTGATTGATGTTAGTTTTAGGAACAAAGAATCAAATTACTTTCATGATAAGATATTTTATTTAGAGAACTGAACGTATGGATGAGGTGGTCTCACTACTCTACACAATTACTTACCCAATCATCTTGATAGTATAGCACAAAAACCTAACAAATGATGTTAACTTCTACATCATGACTTGGTAATATTATTAACAAAAACATAAAATACAATCATAAATATAAAGAAAATGAATCATGAAAAGAGAAAACTATAAAGAAAAGGAAAACAACAAGAAATGGAAAACATATTAAGAATCAGAAAATTTTGGAAGAAATAAGAAAATGATAAAAAATTATGAAACAAAAAGGTGAAAAATTCTTATTAGTTCTTGACCTAGGATGGAGCATCTCCTCCATGACTAAACTTATGGTTGCACATATTAAAGATGGACCACATAATTCCCTAGTTATACACCATTGGTTTCCCATCTATCACCATTATTGATTTAATTAATTATGTTGTAGCACATCTAACATTGGTGATAGTCTCGTTTGGATCATTTGGAGATGTATCTTCATCTAGAATTAAAGGTATTTCTATTTTGGGTAGTCCATATGTGTTTGTTTCTTCTTCTTGATTTTCTATGTTAATTCCCAAGTCTCCGTGTTTAATATCCTCTTCTGGTGTATAATCACAACGTAAGATATCTATGTCTGTCCTCTATTTGGTCCATTTTCTTAAGTTTAGAACTAATAAGTGGATTAGTTGCTTTCATGCATCTTTGAAACAATTTTATATTCTCATTTTCAAGACATTGGGTATCTTTTGGTTTAGTGGCTACTACGTAGATTGGTTTTTGCTCACATACTTGTTCCTTAACATTATTATGGATTGTGTTAATGTTTTGAATTTCTAATCCACAACTACACCCCTTACTATTAGTGATGCATGGAGTTTTCTATCTCTCCACAATGATAGGCTTATTCTCTAAGCCTTGTGTTGGAGTAGTGATGGTTGTTGGCTTTTGTGTATGATCAGGAGACATCATTTTTTAAGGAAGGATGTGGTACCATATTGGCCTTGTGCAAGTTGTGATGTGCTAGTAGGTCTATGAGTTTTATGCTCGTGTAAGAAAACTACCCAAAAGAGAGGACATTTTCAAGGTTGTGGTTGAGATCTACTAGCATTATCATTTCTGTGTATGTTCACAACACACGTGGCATTCTTCCATTAATGTTGTGGTGTTGAACCTTCCTGTGTTGTGGGTAGTGACATATGGTGGAGGGAAGTATGAGAATATTGAGGATAATATGAAGGATGAGAGGTGTGAGGTGGTGATCCTTCAGAGGATGTTATGGGTTGATGATATTTGGGAGAGTGGTAGTAGTGATTTTAGGTAGAGGAAGTAGAACTAGTCGAGCAAACAAGTTGTTGAACATAGTAGTCATATAGGTCTAGCTGGTAATAAGGGTATTGCTAGTTTGTTGATAGCATCCTCCATGAATATGGGTTTTGCCACTATAGTTGATAGTAATTTTTAGGTTGATAAGAAGTCCCACTAGGATAGTATGGTTAGTTGTAGGACTATCTATAATTACCTTATGAAAAAGGTAATATCCTAGGCATTTACTTTTGTACGAACTTGGGATTCAATGAAAAAGCCCAATACTCATGTACATGTAACATGACTAGGCAATAGCCCTTTGCATGTTCATAGAGGCAGATGTCACATCCATCATCCTCTTCTGTGGTTGAGTCTATAGTCTCTTCTTCTATAGCCCTTTTTCCTTTTTGTCAATAAGTGTCCCTACTGGTTTCTTGGTTTGTTTCTCTCTTCTTTTTTTGATCACTTTATTTGTTTTACATTACTTTCTCATCTATGGTTTTTACGTAAGTTGTAAGTTTGTCATTCATCAACTCCCACATCTTATCTAGCCTTGCTTCAAGCTCATTGAGATATTTTTCTATTGGCAAGGTTTGTTGTAAAATCACATCATCAAGAGCTGCCTCTTTTTTCTCATCATAGATATGAATCCTCTTCTTTTGAAGAGTTAGTTCCCAGTTATATTCCTCGACATTCTATTTTTTACATAGCTATTCTTCTTCTTTTTCCACCCACTTGAGTAGCCTTTGTATTTGATCAAATTTTAGTTTGTATAATTAACCTTAGGCATAAATCCTAAAGGTCTCCTCTTTTTTATTACAAAGCCCATATATGATGTGGAAAATATGCTCTTTTTGAGAGAAATCATGCCTTGGACATCTATGTAGTAGAGAATACTATCTATCCAAGGCCACATCTAAGGATCCATGATTTTCTTACTTCCATCCTTAGATTTTTTTTTCTTAGGTTGGACACTCTTGCATAAGTTTGGTATTTTTCATTGAAGAGTTCCAGCATTATGGACCACTAATTTATTGAATCTAGTTCCAATGATCTATACCAACTTTCAGCTTTATCTACTAGTGTCCTAGGAAAGAGTTTAAGCTTTGGTCACTTACGTTTGATATTTTACAATGCATAGGCATAATGGAAGGCTTGTAAGTGATGTTGTGGATTAGAATTATAGCCTCTCATAAATTTATAAATGTTATCCATATCAAGCCATTTGATGTGGCTATCAGTTTGATGCTTTTGGGGTATTTTAACTACCTCCCTAATCTATGTTAAGCCCCTAGTAGCCCACAAGGGTTCATCTGTACCAAACACATCATGGTGATAATCTATATTTCTATTCATCTAATTGTGATTATCTTATTTATGCTTATTTTTATGTCTTTGATTTTGTCCTTGGATCTTCTTCGATCATCATCTTGACCCTTAGTGAAGCTCTATCTATATACCTACATTCATCTGCATCAAAACTAGACATTGAAGTGGAAGAGGAAAATGATAAATTGGGAGAGTTTCCATGGCACCTATATCTCCCCCATGGTGCCTTGATCTATCTTTTCTTGTTTTAGAGGAGGTCCTTGGCCTTGAGGTCCTCCTTGTTCTAGGACTTTCTTCATCTCCTATAGGATTATCTATACTAGTTGAATGTAGTCCTTACATGCAGTAAAGGTGGAAATGAGCATATGAAACCCTTGCTTGTAGTTGTTCACTCCAATGCTTTTCAATATAGAATTTATCATTTCTCCTATGAGTATTCTCATCATATGAAGCATTATTGATCTTATGTGAAGAAGACATGGTTTTCTTTGTTAACACATGTGCTTTAAAATATTAATATTTTCTAAAAGATAAAATAGTAAATACTTTTATAGTGATCATTAATAATATAAAAAATCTAAATAACTAGCACCATGCTTGGTAATGACATCAATAATGAGGAGTATGTACCACATATGCCTAACCACATGAATCACAAGCATTCATGCCCAATCTAGTCAAATTCTATGGACTAGACTAGTTGTGGCATCTAGATCATTATGCCTTGATCATAGTTTGTTGTCTTCCAACTTAGACTAGTGGTAGTTTTGTCATGTATAGTTTAGTCCAAATTAATGGATATGATGGTTGATGTTGTTCTAGCCCTATGCTACTCATAATGAAAATAGAGGAATGAATTATTTAATCCAATTAACAATAAAATGATAAAGTCTAAACTAGCCTAAGAGTGATGAGTGTCTATTCCTTACTTACCACACACATCTTGAACCAATGTATCTACTACTAGGATTATCAAGCATGATGCTACTAGGCAAACCAAGTAATAACATTGTTCGGAGTACCAAGAAAATACATGTTTATACTTAAAACTAGTCATGCTTATTCTGCCAATTGATTAACTTGCATAACAACGTAAGTATTAACTAGTATATGAAAAGTAAATTTCATGAAAAGTAAATCTGATCTAAGTCAAAGTACTACAATGAATAAGAATCAATCTCTATCTTATTACCATTCATGGAATGTGTATAGGTATATTTCCACTTGAATAAGATGCTATACAACTAACTAATATCCACACTACAGGCATTCATTGACTATTCTCTAAGACTATGGAATAAAACTACAAGAGTTTGGCTACCTTATTGACAAAAGAATGGGATGAATCATGCATCCAAGTGTTGTATTTATAGGCAGGCATGCATCCTGTGATATCAAATATTCAATATTGGGGCTAAGATATTAGATCCCTGATATCAGATATCCAATATTGGATACCTAATATCTTA
>MNCI01009777.1:0-65583 GCA_015680685.1 Gnetum montanum
CAAAGTTATCCAGAACGTATTTCGCAAATAGCTCTTGCATGCCAACCTGTGCTAAGGCATGGAAAAGCATGTTAGGGACTGATCGATCCGGGGGTAACACGATGTTACCTTACAAATCTCTCCTTCGTAGTTGTTCATCTTGATGGAGAATAAAAGTAAAGTCAGGGACATACTCATCAAGATGAGTATATGTGACCTTAGATTGTTTAGGACATGGCTGGTCTAGGTTATGCATGTGATGCTAACTGTCTTCTGTATTATCCTTAGGTGAGTTAATTTTGTGAGAAGAAGCAATTTTAATGGTGTGTTGTTCACTGTTATTTCTATTCTTGATTAACTGATTAACCCGAAGGTTCGTTAAAGCTCACAATGATGTGAAAAATTTCCTAATGTTCTAATTGGCGAGAAAACACTTAGTCCCCGACAATGGCGCCAATGATGAGTGGCGAGGTACCCCTACACTCAACCATACGAAATGAGCGTAGCACACGTGATCTGGTCGAACTTCGTAGACTAAATGCCTAAACGCCCCATGGAACACTTGGGGTTAATCGTTCGTTTTCTTCCCGGACTTACTTGTTGTTGTCATGGTGTATGGTTAAGTAAGTCCGAGGTATATGATTTTTTTGGTATTTTATGGTTTATCTCCTATGCTAAATGGTGAAGGGTTGAGAAACTAAAACTAACTCTAACTACAGCACTAAGTCCTAGCGTCAGCATCTGTTCCCACTTACCGTACACACCCTGAACTGTGCAATTGTGGCTACCAAATGCTAATTGTTACTAGGATTACCACACGTAACGCATGTGCTTGAAGCGGTCGTACTGAGGCACTTAACTAACCTAAGTGTGACAAGTAGCCGATTCCTTGACTAGCTGTACACATCTGTAGATGCTCGTAATCAAGTCGTACTTGTCCCACATTCTAAGAGGAAAGGGTGAGAGAANGCCGCGATATCGCATACGCGATATCGCAGCTTGTGCAATCCGTGTCTCATCAAAAGTAAAACTTAGAAATATAATGTAATGAAATAAAATATATAAAACAAGGTATGTGAATAAAAGTAAAAACTATAAATCATTTAATAAAGTAAATAGATCATAATGGATATACAAGGAAGAGATAGATGNTCTCTTATTTATAGATTTGGTGGTGGACCGCGATATCATGTATGCGATATCGCAGGGGATGCGATATCACGTTGGCCGCGATATCGCAGCTTGTGCAATCCGTGTCTCATCAAAAGTAAAACTTAGAAATATAATGTAATGAAATAAAATATATAAAACAAGGTATGTGAATAAAAGTAAAAACTATAAATCATTTAATAAAGTAAATAGATCATAATGGATATACAAGGAAGAGATAGATGATAAGTTAATTAGGCAACTATTTCCTAATCTTTGATAGATTAGGAATTAGTAAGGATTTTCATGTATGATTTGATATTCTCCATTCTCCTTACAATGGTAAATGGGAGTTCCTCCCAGGGCTCGTTTAATATTTTGATGTAATTGGTTTTAGCATCATTAGGTTCATTCCTGGCATCAGTTTTGTTGTTGATAATAGGAGTTTCCTCTTGAAAATCTACCATGGATTCTTACTTTATGTTAATGTTATTGATAGATAATGGGAGCATGCTATTTCCATGGATGATGATTTCACCTCCTTCATAAGGTAATTTAATTTCTTGATAAATGAATGAAGAAACTACTTGTAGTTTAGCCAACCATGATCATCCTAGGGTTAGGTTAAAGCCAAGTGTCTTTTCAACTCCTAGGAAGTTAGTAGATATGGAAAAATATTCCCTAGCTATAAAGTTCAATGAAATTGAACCTTTCACTACTACTTATGATCCATTAAAGGATTTAAGTGTAGTGGTAGTGGTCTCTTGGATGTTTTTATTTAGGTCTAAATGTTTGACAATGGACAACTGGATAACATTCCTTTCTGCTCCGTCAACATGGACACAATGCATCTTGTATTGGCCTACTTGTATGTTGATAAAAAAGTGGGACATCTAGTCTTCATCATTTTGTGGATTAGTTTTAACTTCACTATCATAAAATATCAATGTGGTTTATTTTGGTTCTTCCTTTAGTAGAGGGGATATGATAATAGAGTGGATGGACTTCTTACTAGTAAGAATGTCTTTACTCACATGGATATACATCAATATTTTGACTAGTGCTTTGTGGTAAGCAGTGGAAGTCATAACCAATTCATAAAAGCTTAGTGAAGTATTCTTCTATTATTGGCTTGTGATTTTTCTAGTTTAGTGGCCTTGACTTCCTCCTTCTTGCCTAGGATTTTAACTTCATTTTTAAGAATGTGATGTTTAGGCTCCTATATTTTATTAAGTTTATGTCTCTCTTTGGACTTAGTAGTTAATGCAAATTGAGTAGTAGGATCCGTGGGTATGGCTAAGATTGGGATAGGCTTTGGTGAATCTACTTTGTAACATCCTATTCCTAGGTGTCAATGAAATATGATCATTCATTGCACAAAGCCATCATTTTGAATGGAAACATAACTTGCTTATATAACTTTGAAAATAATAATGAACAAAAAATTAAGAAGAAAATGAAAAACAACCAAAAAAAATTTATTAATTTTTGATTGGTACATTATAATTCCCTTTGGGTTGTCTTCTTATGACACTTAAGATCTTAGAGGTAATGCAACACTACCACCATGATTAGGCTATGCGTCTGAAGGGGTGATCAGTTCCTTCTTATCCTGCTTCACCTAGCTCTTGTCACTTGTCAATCTTGGCTCTATAACTCCATGTTGATATGACCTCTAAGCCTAACCTTAAATGGCATAAGCCAAACCCCTTGTAGAGGGGTACCATGAATAGTCACAACTCCTCATAATGAGGCACCCCTTCTTTTGAAGGCTAATTACAAGATTATAATACAATTCTATCCTAAACAAGGTATGGGACATTACATACTTCCTTCCAAACCTTTTGTTGGTTACTCTTCTTGGCTTTAGACTTAGGAGCTAATGGTTTATATTTCTTGGATGGTGACTTCTTATTTATTGGTAAATTTGATGCATTGGCTATCGTAGGTGAACGCTGATCAACATTTATTGCAAGTTTTCTAGTAGAGGGTGTATGAACTCTTATGACAAATGTATTTCTAGGAATTATAGGTGATGGTACCATCATGCCGAAAGGTTCTCTTATACTTGATGAAGTTGAAGCTTGATCATCACGAGGGGGGGGGGGGGGGGGGGGGGGGAGCGGTGTAGTTTACTTTAATCACAAATATCTTCCTAGTAGGTTTTAGGCTTATAAGAAATATTAGATGTGACTATTATGTAGGGATCATTGGTAGTGTTAAGGGGGTTCTTGCATACTTGCATTGGTTGGTTTTGAGGCCTCACAAGATTAGATGCATCTAGGAATAATTCTCCATTATCGATCATCTTTTTAAATCATCTTTCAAGGCCAAGTAAAAATCAAAATCATGAGTAGGGAGTAGCTGATAATGGTAAAACCTATCTAGACATAAGTATTTTGGCATCTCTAAATATTATTTAGTAACTATGGTTGGATCCCTAGCGATTTCACATGGATGATTGTGTCTTTTATGAGCATTCTTTTAAACCTTCTTATGTTGAATATGGTTATCTTTATTCAATTGGTCAAGGAGCTTAGAAGGCTTAATGGGTAACTTAGTGTACTTAGACCTATTCGTGTGTTCAAATTTTGGATTCATTGGGTTGGAGACACTAGGAGTACTTTATGATATGATGTCTTTTGTCATTTCATCAATTTTTCTTCTTTTGCTAGGATGGATATAGTTGTATGCACTTGTTTTCCCTTGTTGCTATCCCTCTTTATATGTTGATTTTTATAAGCTACATAGGCTAGGTCATTGCTAGCTTTAGCATCATCCTCTATGTTTTTGATTTGAAAAAAGGCATGGCTAAGTGATCACAAGTCTAATTAGTAAAGTTTTAACTTGATAAAGTAATTGAGGGCTTCCTTAAATATGGCTAATAGGTGGGTACCAAAGATGGATTTTGGAAGCTCATTGAGTATTCCATTCCATCTATGAATGAAATTTTGGATTGGTTCAAGTGGCCCCTATTTCACCTTCATGATCTGGTCTAATATTATACCTAGTTTTAGTTATATTTGAAATAGTTAATAAATTGGGTAATAAGGTCATCTAGGGAGGAGATGAAATCCCTTAGTAAAGTTTCATACCAATCTAGAGCCTTTCCTAATAAGGACATAGGAAAGATCCCCAATATTATGTGTGGCCAATCTTGTAATAAGAGGCATTTAGAACAAAAGGTGATGAGGTGTGCATTAGGATTACCTTCACCGTTATACTTGATAAAGTTTGAAATAGGGATGCCAATAGGTAAAGTTATTGGAAAACACTAGGATTAATGGAACCATCTTAGTAAAAATTCATGTCTTTGACCATTTGAGTTGTACTAGCCTTAAGCTTACACAACTCCTTAGTAAGATTCTAGATCTTTTGAAAGGCTTGATCTAGGCCTTGTAAAACTCCTAAGGGTTACACTAGTGGTTGAATTATTTATAGTTATGTAATTGGAAATGGTATAGACTAGAGAGATCATTTAGCAACTATTGCAAGGGGTTGAACATGGAGAATGATGTTTGCACAGGGATATGGGAAATTGATGAGTGGCGAGGTACCCCTACACTCAACCATACGAATACGAGCGTTACACACGTGATCTGGTCGAACTCTACAGACTAAGTGGCTACATGCCTTATGGAACACTTAAGGTTAATCATTTGTTATCTTCCCAGACTTACTTATATTTTTCACAGTTATATGGTTAAGTAAGTTTGAGGTATGTGATTTTATATCTTTTATGTTTTATCGCCTATGCTAATGAGGGAAAGCGGTGAAGAGACTAAGTAACTAACTTTAACTAACTAAGTTCTAATGCCTAACATCAGTATCCGTTCCCACTTGCCTTTCACACCCTAAACCAATGCAACCTTCTGGGATTACCAAACGCTATTTGTTACTGGGATTACCAAGCATAATGCATGTGCTTGAAGTGGTCGTACTGAATGCACTTAACTAGGAGTGTTGAGGGTTGAGGAAGATTAATAACTAATAAATAATTTAACCATTTAACATTAATTAAAGTCCTATTTAGCTTAGTACATGCACTACAAGGTTTATCCAAAAGTTCATCTTTATTTCTGTACACAAACTTGTGCTTAGGTACAATATTTGCTCAAATAAAAATCCATTCACTTTGGGACTCCTACTGTGGGCACATGGAAATTATTCTATCTCTGGAGAGGTAAAACTACCAAAGTTTTGATAAGGGTCTAGATCTAGATGTAGAAACAAGGGAGAGCTACCTCTTATTTATAGATTTGGCAGCGCGCTGTGATATCGTGTACGCAATATCGCATAGGCCGCGATATCGTGTCCCATCATACCCCCATGACTGAATAAAAAATTTTCCTCGAGTTCCTTACAAAATATTGGAAAGGTATGGGATTATTGACTTGAATGAAACTAATGGTGAATGAGATGACATGTGAACAGATCATCATTACAAAACATGACAAAATTGGTGTTCACAACAACAAGAGTGAACACTTTATACATTTGACATTAGGCCTTATTTGGCAGCTGAGAGAAAAGAGAGAAGAGAGAAGAGAAAAGAAGTCTATTGCTGCCAATGCCAAGATTGCACCTTTTATTGTCCATCCGTAAGCATGCCATCAATCTTATTCATTGCATAACTGCTTCAACACCGATCCATTCCAAGTGTTCCCTCTAGGTCCAATCCGTTGTTGTATGATTGCCATATGCACACACAACATAGTCTTATATTAGCAAGGGTAAATGAATCACAATGCAGTTGATACCTTGCTTCGGTGAAACATCCATTAGCTAAGTTGTGGTATGGTTGATTGCGAATTCTAGAGATATAATAATGGTGACCATTCAAGGTGTAGGGGTTAGGAGAAAATCAAAAAAATTGGGTCAAGAGCCCCATGAGTAAGAGTGAACCTCTGGTAGTGATAGAATGGAGAGAGAAAAGGAATAAGAAAGATGGAGAAAAAGAGACAACTGTAACATCAATGAAATGGATGTCAAGATGGAAATGAACAAAATAGAATTGATTGCAAAAAATGTTAAGGGAAGGAATTTAACTGATGCACCAAATAGGAACGCCAGTGGGTCCTCCCCAAAGCAGGCTCATGCCCTTAATGCCTTGAAAAACCACATTCAAAGAGTCCATAGGCTCTGGGAATGTCATTTGGAACAAGAGTTAAAGTCTTAACCACAAGAATTTACCAAAAATAAAACAATGCGTCAACTAAAATATACACTAATGATACAACCGGCAATGAGGTGAGCAATGCAGAAAAGGATGGAGAGAAGAGAATGGAATGGAATCCCAAGAACAAGGTGGTGTATATCCACTTGTGTATTTCATGGTTAATATGACTTAGTAAATCTCATTCCAAATCTAGCCTCAACAAAGCACATCTAGTGACTTCGCATTAATACATTTGGCCAAGCCATCCACTTGAAGTAACAAGAATGCTTCCACCAAAGAGCCATCACCATTCTAATGAAACGAAGGAGGAGAGAACAGGAAGTGAGAAGGGCCTTAGTTAGAGGGAACATGTTTTTAGCTCCATAACCAGTGCTTGTAGCCTAGATGATTATTTCGTCTAAGGGGTGTGCTTTGAATTCTCACTTTTTTTTTGTGTTTATACGTGAGAACCACACCATGCAAAGACTTTGTTATTTTTATTTGCTCAACTTCCCAATAATGTGGCAATGTCAAAATGGTAAGAAAAATCAAGAAGAAAACATCTAAGCACAAAATAGAATGGCCAAAAAAAAAGCATCAAATCCCCTTGAATTCACACCCTGTTCAATTCTTGAGTCCTTCCTTAGTTTGAGAAATGCCCAGTCACCAATTTGTTGATAGTTCTTATTTAGAAAGGGATTGTACATTCCAAGCCAAGAGAGACCATAGAAATTTATGGATGCATGGATGATGTGGACTCATTGCCTACTATATCAAAAGAACCATACCTTAGTATCAACATTGTAACTTAAAGGTAAAAACCAAACATTAGAAATCAATAGAAATAGTTCATGCCATCATTAAGAGCACTTATTGGGTGACAAACTTAACAAAATTGATAAGCACACACACACACACAAAGAAATGAAAAAGTCTAAATGATGTTGTAAAACAAAAATAAGAAAAGTTAAAGAAATTTTAAAACAAAAATGTGTAAAACAAAAATCTAAAAAGAAATTGAGGGCCCCAAATGATCAACATAGGTGGACATCTCCCCCATGACTGAATTGAAAGGGAGAGATCCAAAATAATGAGTGTTTGTTTGAATTTCTTAAAAGTGTCCAACTTCTCCCAATTGATGTTTTAATGTTAAGGGTTGGAAGTTGGCGACACTCATATTCTAATGTATCTATGCTTTCATTGTGGGTGCAAGTTGTTCCCCCAGTTTGTTCCATGCATGTTGGTGGGTTGCTCTCTTGATTAGCTATCAACCACTAGGTGTTCTCTTGTTGTGTGGTTGCTACATATAGGTACCTTTGTATCTGAGTTTCCTGGGCATGCCAGTTGCATGTAGGAGATGTTGAGAGTTCCTCCATGTCATCACCCTTTGAGTCACTGTATGTGATGCATGGAACTTTCTTCTTCTCTATCTTTCCATAAATATTTTCCTTAGATATTTCCAAGGAAAGATTAAAGATTCCTAGGCATGCATTTATGGTACTTAGCCATGCCCTCTCCATTATAATTGGGAAGTCCCCTTTGTTACTATTGACTTCTATCACCAGGAAATCAGCTAGGTATGACCAACCACAGACAGTGGTAACGATGTCCTCCACTAATCCCAAGGGAATAGCGATGAATTGGTTAGCCAGCTCTAGTTGAATATTGCTCTTCTTGAGTGGAGGCAAGTTCTAGGCTTTATAAATTTCTCATGAGATTAAATTGACTCTGGAACTTGAGTCAAGAAGAGCCTTATGAGGTTCATTTCTAGTGACTTGGAGATAAATTAGGGGACTTCCAGGGTTAGAGTTTCCTGAGAAGGTGGCCTACCTTGATCTAGTCAGTAACAGTATGTGTTAACATAACTGTATGTGTTGAGCTCTGTTGTTGGTTTGAAGGGAGCTCTGAAGCCTTATTTGTTAGAGGAGCATGTACGGACTCAACCACTTGTGGTTGTGAGAGCTTGTTTGGGCTTTTGGTTCTGAAGAAAGGTCTTCTTTTCGTGTGGTTATCAGAACTAGTAGCGGGTTGAAGGTTTACAACTCTCGTAGCATTACATTGCTGCGGTTGAGTGGGGAGTTCCCATTGCAACATTGGAGAGGGTGGTAGTGGAACTATTGGCATAAGAGTGGTGGATGGATTCAGAGGATGGTATGTATGTGGTGTGTCCCCCGTAGGAGAAGGAGTCCTAAAATACTCCCGAACTTGTTAGTGACATTGTGGGGTTACGTGACCCATAGAGTCACTTGGAGAAACTGGCTGTTGCACGTAATAGCCATATGGGTCTAGTTACCGGTAAGGGTATTGTTGTCTAGGTGGTGGCATTCGCCATGACTGTGGGTGTTGCCCGATAGGTTGTGGTAGAGTTTCACTTGGATAATATGTTAATGGTTGGTGGAACTACCTTGGGTTACCTTGGGGATAAGGTAACCTTCGGGGTGCTTACCATTTGTTAAGTCTTGGGTTGCGTGCATACACCCCGAACTCTTATAGATGTGAGATTATTGGGCAACATCCCTTAGGATGGTCATATTCATAGATCTCACATCCACCATCATTGTCCATATCTGAATCCACAACCTCATCAGTGATAGTCATTTTTCCCTTACCATTATTACATGCATGGTCTGAATCTCTCCACTTTTTCTTATCATGGTTACTACTTCATTCCTTAGACTCCTCTATGATTTTCAAAACAGTTTTGAATCTACTATCTAAGGAGTCCCACATTTGATCTACCTTAGCTAACACTTTGATTGTTAACTTTTGAAGCAGCAAGGTTTTTCTATTTTCCAACTCCTCAAGTGGTGACTCATCCTCTTCCTCACAGAATCTTACTCCCTTCTTTCGAAGGGTAGGATCGCGGTTATACTCTTTTGCACTTTCTCTTTTTCGTAGCTCCCTTCTTCCTTAGCTACTTGCTCCAACAATCTATGAACTTCATGGGACCTAAGTTCTGATAATCTCCCTTGGGCATATGTCCCAAGGTCTCCTAGTTTCGTGTCTTAGCCCATCTACGAGGTGGGGTAGTTGATCCCATTGTGCATAACCATGGCCTAAGCAATGATGTAGCAATGCATAATATCAATCCATGGAAGCATCCAATGATTTGTGATTACCCTGCTTCCATCCTTGGATCTGCTTATGCAAGTTGGACACTTTGGAGTACGTTTGGTATTTATCGTTAAACAATTCTAGCATCGTACTCCACCGTCTAATGGATTCCATTTCTAAGGACAGGTACCAAATTTCTACTTCTTTTATAAGTGTCCTAGGGAACAACTTTAACTTCGGCCACTCTTTTTCAATATTCTACAAGGCACAGGAATCATGGAATGCCTGTAAGTGATTCTACGGATCAACATTGTATCCCCCCTCAAACCGTGGGATATTATTCATGTCTAGTCTCTTGATCCAGCTATCTTTTTGATGCCTTGTAGGTATTCTAATTGCCTCCGTAATGTCTAACATACTCTGGGTTGCTAGTAGGGGTTTGTCATGATCATCTCTCTCATGATGTCTATGATGCCTATGTGGTTCCCTACTTTCCCTTCTTTCATACCTTGATTCCGTAAAATGTCCTCGTCCTCACTCTTGACTCTCTCATCGAGGTCTCTCATTTTGCTTATCCTCACCCTTATCCTCATGGTTGGGCTCTTTTTGACTACGTCTTGATGTGGAAGGAGAGGGTGAGTGATGCGATGAAGGGGAAGAGGAAGGAGAACCATCGTCATGACGATGTTTCCTACCTTCTCTTCGATGGCTACGCCCTCGATTGTGATGATGATAAGACTACCCATCCTTATCATTTGTTTGTGTTCCCTCATTGAACACTTGGTGTTCGTGGGCATCAAAACTAGGGTTCTATATCGTGGAGCAAAGGTTCTGATACACCACCTCCTCATTATCATTAGGAGGGGGAACATCATTTTGTAGAGAACCTATTGAGATAGGTTCACCACCCTTAATTTCTCTTATGATAGGCGAAGTGTTGTGGGGTCCTTTACCCTTCAACGATGTGTGACAACTCTCCTGTTGTGAGTCCCTTAAACGTTGCGCCACTGTGGGATGGTAATCCCTTGTGTCGTAATCACATGCAACATATTTAGCATACAGTTCCATCATGCCTATCTATGCAAGAGCACGAAGGATCATGTTAGGGACTGCCCGATCTGGGAGTAACACTATGTTACCTTGTAGGTCTCACCAATGTAGTTGTTCATCCTAATGGAGGATAAAGGTAAAATCAGGTACATACTCATCGTTGTGAGTATATACTACCTGATACTGTTGAGGAACTGGCGATTCTTGGTTACATGTGTTAGACCGCCGATTGTCTCTTGTGTGATCCCTAGGTGGTGAAGTGCTTTTATGAGAAGAAGAAGACATTGTTATCTTGTTGGTGTGCTATTGACCATTGTTTAAATTTTTTTTTGATTAATCCTAAGGATTTGTTTAATCTTCCCAATGATGTGGATGATTTTCTATGTTCTATTTAGCGTACAAAAAACTTAGTCCCTGGCAACGGTGCTAATGATGAGTGGCAAGGTACCCCTACACTCAACCATACGAATATGAGCATTACACAAGCGATTCGGTCAAACTCCATAGACTAAGTGCCTACATGCCTTATGGAACACTTAAGGTTAATCATTCGTTGTCTTCCCAGACTTACTTGTATTTGTCATGGTTGTATGGTTAAGTAAGTCTAAGGTATGTAATTTTTATATCTTTTATGTTTTATCGCCTATGCTAATGAGGGAAAGGGGTGAAGAGACTAAGTAACTAACTTTAACTAACTAAGTTCTAATGCCTAGCATCAGTATCCGTTCCCACTTTCTGTTCACACCTTGAACCAATGCAACATTCTGGGATTACCAAACGTTATTCATTACTAGGATTACCAAGCGTAACACACGTGCTTGAAGTGGTCATACTGAATGCACTTAACTAGAAGTGTTGAGGGTTGAGGAATATTAATTAACTAATAAAGCATTTAATCATTTAACATTAATTAAAGTCCTATTTAGCTTAGTCCATGCACTACAAGGTTTATCCAAAAGTTCATCTTTATTTCCGTACACAAACTTGTGCTCAGGTACAATATTTGCTTGAATAAAGATCCGTTCACTTTTGGGACTCCTACTATGGGCACATGGAAATTATTCTATCTTTGGAGAGTTAAAACTACCAAATTTTGGATAAGGGTCTAGATCTAGATGCAGAAACAAGGGAGAGCCACCTCTTATTTATAGATTTGGTAGTGCGCTGCGATATCACATACGTGATATCGTGTATGATACATCGCGTACGCGATATCACGGCCGATGCGATATCGCGTATGCGATATCGCTGCCTATGTGATTTCATGTCCCATAAACAATAAAGGAAGTACTAAAGATGAATGGGCTATTGGAAACATGGAAATTTTGAGGTACTAATGAGAGACTAGCTGAAGCTATAAAGGGTTGTGGTCTGGTAGGAATGGCTGGTGGAGGTTGGAACACTATAGCAATGTCAATGCAAACATGGAAGTGAACAAGGAAGCAAGTTGAGAGGCTTGGTTTAAGAAGGTTACTAGAGTTGCTTGGTTTATTCCCAAGATGGAGTATATGAGATTGTTCATGAATACTTTAGTGATAGATCACTATAAAGACTCCCCTATATAAGTATTTGTCTTGTAATAAGCTTCAAACTCATCATGATTCTCCTGATCCTATCCTATACTAGCTTCCTCACTTGCCATGACTTCATCATTAACATCCACCAATTGGGCTAGTATGTACATATATAATTCTAGCAGTTCAATATAGTCATAAGGGAAAGGAATATATTCTTTCTCATTCTTATGGATTAGCTCATATTGATGCTTAGAGTCTAACTCGTTGCATGGAATGCTTATACTAGCCTATATTTTTGCACAAATAAAGTTATAGTATTCTTCACTAATATTAGTATGTGTCTAGATGCCTAATGGACTACCTACATTCCATAATAGCTAGGTCTTTTGGATCATATATGTGAGTAGATTTCTAGTTTTTGGCCATATTGACAATGTTCTGAGGTAAGATGGTTGACACAAAAAGCATAAATAGCACAAAACTGAGGTATCAGAAAAATTTGACATATGAGTTAACAACGTACATGAGAATTATGTGCAACATGAGAACTACAATAGTTTAAATGAAATGTGACATAAAAATAAGAAATAAATGTAAATTAGACTATAATATAAGTGAAAAAACAAGGGAAAATTAAAATAAACTATAAATGTAAAAATAACTTTTGTAAACCTAAAATGATAAACTAGTTTCAACATATTCAATATAATGTATTTGAGTGTTAGGATCTTAGAGGACTCTAGGAGTAAATTTTTAGGATTCAAGAGGTTTAAGATTAGCATATTTATAGGATTTTCATTGCACAAGTTCAAGAAGACTAGAAAAAATGCTAATGCTAGAAAATGTTTATGCTCAAAATCACTCAAAACTAACTTCCATACACTAAATATGCTACGATAGACTTGTAAAAATAGGAAACTGTGGTTGCATTCAAGTTTGGATGAAGAAAGTAAGGGGATCCCGTCCTTCTAGCCTCAAGAAACTGTAGTGATGGAAAAATTTAATGTTGGAAATGAAATAGATCTGCATGAAATAGTTTTGAGCTCAACATCCATGGGTCTCAAAAGAATCTAAGGTACCTTAGGTTGTCTTTTTGATCATCTAAGAACTTAACAATATGTTAATGGGATGAGAACGGGCAATAAATATGCAAATAATAGATCCAACACTCAATCCATGAGTGAATTAAGAAATAATATAGAAAATAATAGAAAATGTGATCAAAACACTAGAAAATTATATTAATCTTGTAAAAATAAAGGTTTTAAAAGTACAAATCGATAAGCCTTCATAGCTTTCAAAGTATGGAACTATAGGATTTCCAAAAATCCCTTAGAAATTGTGGTTGTAGATCTAGTGCATGGGTGAGTCGGGTGTGTTTTGTGGTAGTGTCAAACATGTTTGGCTTGTTGAATCCATAGGCTATAATAGGTTCTTGATCCTCTTAATAATCAATGCTAGGGAGGATGACTATGTACTCTCAAATCTAAAAATGCTTCAAAAGTCTTAAGTTTAGAAGAGTTCTCAAATCCAAAAGTCTTAGAGGCTTCAAAAGTCTATTCAAATATCTTGAAAAGTGGCATTGGTTCTTGGTTTTATATGTCATAGCTTGTTATTCCTATGTTAAGTTGGTTTTGGTAATTTTCCTAGGCATTCCACGTAGCATTTTTGACATTTAAGTTGGCCAGAGAAGTGTAGCATTTTTGATATTTTAGGCTAGCATTAACAATGTTTTTAATAATATGTGCTTAATTACACTGGAATAACATAATTCATAGTTTTTTTTATATTTTAGGTTATGAATTACACTTTACATAATGAGAATGCTTCAGGATTTTGAAAAAATAGGATTACAAGATGGATCTCTAAGGAAAAATCAAGGCATTTATTTTCACTCTTGAATCCAATGAGAATTAAAATTTGACAGCAAGGCTTCCTTGTTTATAACTAAAATTTTCTTCGAGGTGTTTCATGAACTAGTGATGAGTGGCAAGGTACCCCTACACTCAACCATACGAATACAAGCGTTTCACGCATGATTTGGTCGAACTCTATAGACGGGCTAGTTGTGGTATCTAGACAGTTACTCGTAGGTCGTAGTTTGCTGTCTTCCCACCTGGATTGGTATTAGCTTTGTCACGTATGGTTTAGTCCAGAGTGAGGTGTATGATGTGTTTCTACGCTAGTACTACTCCTAAGTATGATGGAAAGTGATATTACTTCAACGAGGAGAGAGAGAGAGAGAGAGAGAGAGAGAGAGAGAGTCTAAGCTAGCTTAAGCGCGATGATCATCCATTCCTTAATCATCCATACACATCTTGGGCCTCATGCACGACTACCACTAGGATTACCAAGCGCATGGCCTAAGTACACTACTGGGTTACCAAGTAGTCATACTTGAATGCTTGTGATTAAGTCGTACTCATTCCATGTTACTAGGAGATAAGGGTGAAGAGATGTTAACTAAGAAAGCAATAGATAACAATAAAAATTAAATACATAATTAAGCTAAGTGGATGCTACAATGATGAAGTAATATCGATCCTTATTTCCAGTCATGTGCATGTCCAAGTACGTCACACTCGAATAAGAATGCTATACAATTACAATCATCACACTACGGGCATGCACTAGGGGAAAAGGGTTGAGAGGACTAAGTGACTAACTTACATTAACTATTCATTAACTAGGTTCTAATAGTTTCTAACACCAGTATCCATTCCCACTTTCCACACACATCCTAAACTAGTGTAACACTACTAGGATTACCAAATGCTAATCGTTACTGGGTTGCCAAGTGTTACACACATGCTTGAAGCGGTCGTACTGAGTGTACTTAACTAGGAGAGTCAAAGGTTGAGAGAGATTAATTAACTAAGAAAGCATTCAAACATTCAAAAATAATTGATTACTATTTAGCTTAGTCCATATGCTACAAGGTTTATTAGAAAGTTTGTATTTATTTCCATACAAAAATGTGTGCTCATGTATAATTTGCTCAAATAAAGATCTGTTTACTTTAAGATTCTTACTGCGGGCACATGGAAATTATTCTAACTCTAGAATGGTAAAACTGCTATACTTTGGCTAAGGGTCTAAGTCTAAGTGAGTGAACAAGGAAAAGCTGCCTCTTATTTATAGCATTGCGACGGGACACGATATCGCGTACGTGATAGCGCGGGGGTGGACGCGATATCACGGATGCGATATCGTGGCTCATCATACCCCCATGACTGAATGAAAACTCGTCATCAAGTTCCTTACAAAATATTGGGAAGGTATGGGATTATTGACTTGAATGAAACTAATGGTGAATGGGGTGACATGTGAATGGATCATCATTACAATACATGGAAATACTAGTGCTCATTACTACAAGAGTGAACACTACATATTTGACATCCAGCTTTTTCTGGCAGTTGAGAGAGAAGAGAGAGAAAAGAAGAAGATGTGTTGCTGCCAATGCCAAAATTTCACCTTCGGTTGTCCATCCATAGCTGGGCCATCAATCTTGTTCCTTTGCATGATTGTTCTAGCACCAGTCCATCCTAAGTATTTTCTCCAGCTCCAATCCATTGTCGTATGATCGTCATCTGCACACACAACACAATCACATATTAGCAAAGGTAAATAAATCACAATGCAATTGATACCTTGCCTCGGTGTATGGTTTATTGGCTGAGTTGTGATATGGCTAATATAGATTCTAGAGATATAATACTAGTGACTACCAAAGGTGTAAGGTGTATGGGTTAAGAGAAAATTGAAAAAATTGGACCAGGATGCCCATGACTAAGAGTGAACCTCTGGTAGCGATAGAATGGGAAAAGACAAGGAATAAGAAAGAGGGAGAAAAAGAAAAAACAATAATGCCAATAAAATGGATGTCATAGGTGGAAAATGAACAAAATAAATGGTGATTATAGTAATGTTTAAGGGAAATAAGTTAACTAATGCATCAAATAGGAATGCCAGTGGGTCCTTCCCAAAGTAGGCTCATGCCCTTCAATGCCCTGGCAAGCCCACATTCAAAGAGTCCGTAGGCTCTAGAAATATCAATTGGAAGCAAGAGTTAAAGTCTTAACCACAAGAATTTACCCAAAAGAAAAAAATATATCAACCAAAATATAGACTACTGATACAACCGACAATGAGGTGGAACAATGGAGAAAGAATGATGAAGAGCAAAGAATGGAATGGAGTCCCAAGAATAAGGTGGTGTACAGCCTCTTGTGTATTAATGGTTAATGTGACTTAGTAGATCTCATTCCAAATCTAGCCTCAAACAATCCACATCTAGTGACTTCACATTAATACATTTGGCCAATCCATCCACTTGAAGTAACAAGAATGCTTCTGCCAAAAAGTCACCACCGTTTCGACGAAACGAAAAAGGAGAAAGTAGGAAGCGAGAAAGGGCCTTAGTTAGAGAGAACATGTTTATTTAGCTCCATAACCAGTGCTTGTATCCTAGATGATTATTTCGTCTAAGGGGTGTGCTTTGAATTCTCACTATTTTCTCTTTTTTTTTTTTTTTGCATAAGAACCACACCATGCAAAGACTTTTTTTTTTTATTAGCTCAGCTTTCTAATAATGGAGCAACATTGGAATGGTAAGGAAAATCCAAGAAGAAAACATTCAAGCACCCAAGAGAATGGCCAGCACAACAACATCAAATCCCCTTGAAGTCACACCCTTTTCAATCCTTGAGTCCTTCCTTAGTTTGAGAAATGCCCAGTCATGATTTTCTTGATAGTTCTATTATTAAGAAAGGGACTGTACATTTCCAGGCCAAGAGACACCATAGAAATTTATGAATGCATGGATGATGTGGACTCATTGCCTGTTATATCAAAAGAACCATACCTTAGTATCAACATTATTACTCAAAGGTAAAAACCAAACATTTGCAATCAATGGAATATAGTTCATACCACCATCAGGAGCACATATTAGGTGACGAACTTAACAAAATAAACAACACACAAAGAAATGAAAGAGTATAAATGATGTTGTAAAACAAAAACAAGAAAAGTTAAAGAAATTTGTAAAACAAAAATATTTAAAACAAAAATGTAAAAGAAAAAAAGATAAAACAATAAATTAAAAGGTGAAAAATTGGAAAACAAAAAGTTGAAAAATTAAAGAAATTGAAAAATATTTATTAATTCTCTATTGTTAGAATGGAGGATACCCCCCATAGAAAAACGGTTGAGCATGACTAGAATTAATAAATGGAAGGTTAGGATCCTTGCATGTTGGAAATATTAGGACCCGGTCATACTGACCCCATTGGGGTTCACACACTTGATTAGAGGGGACATAGTTGGGCAAGTTATAGGATGTGGTTAATTTATAAGGAGTTGACCCACTATGGTACTTGTGACCATAAGATGGTATGCAAGGATCAACATGTCTCCCCATGTGGCAATATTCATTGGGCCCCATGGTTGTTGGAGTATTGAGTGGTGGCCTTGATAAGGTAACATGAGGCATTGGGTTTGAAGAGGAAGATGCACAATAGTGTTGGATTTGTGTTGAGTTGGTGGATGCAGTGGTTTCTGAACTATGGTGTCCCTTTCAATGGTCACATCTAAAGAAGGGACACCTTCAATGTTGTGAAGGACCTCCATTTTTGTTGATAGTAGCAGCACAAGTAATGTTTGTGGGTTGGTGCTATGGTGCAAAATCTTCTGGCATAGCTAGTGGTGATGTAGAAGGGGCTGAAGTATGAGAATATTGAGGTTGAGGAGAATTGTAAGGCACATGAGGTGGTGATCTTGTTGGAGAGGACATGGGTGGATAGTACTCCAAAGAATGATAATGATGAGGTGAGGTAAAGGATGCTGATCTTGTTGGAGAAATAGGGTGTTGAACATAATAAGCATTTGGTGTTGGGACATATGAAGGGTATGGTCTAGTTGGCGGTGGCCTCCCCCACGACTGAGGTTTTTGCCACTGTGCTTGAACCTGGTATTTCTATACGAAATATGGATGTAACATTCCTCCCCAATGCTTATGTAAATGTGACAAAACTCAGCATTGGCCTTTGGGGTGATCGTAAAGATAGATGTTACATTGATATGTGAAATTAGCAGTTGAGTTCTTATTCTTATTATCTTCTACCCTTTGTTTTGATTGTTGCATGGTGTCCTGTCCTATTTCTCGATTTGGCATAGTTATTTCTATAATAATGTTGGTGTATTCTTCACATATTTCATGTACCCAGTCCATCATCTTATTGATATTTGCCTCAATTTCATCTAGTGATTGTAGGATTGGCAAAGATAATTCCATCTCCTTGAAGTGAGTGGATTTCTCCTCTTCATGATCATGGATCCTTGTTAAGTTGAGATTTTGGTCCTGTTGGGAACTTTCAACATTCTTCCATTTGGCTAGTTCTTCTTCTTCTTTTTCCACTCACTTAATAAGCTCTTGGAGTTGATGGATTCGTAGCTCATATAGTTGACCTCGGACGTACATCCCTAGGGTCTCCCTTGTTTCATTATGAAGTCCATCTATGATATGGTACATTAGCCTCTCCTCGGAGAACCCATGGCTTGGGCAGTTGTTTAATAGTGCATAATATCTTTCTAAGGCCATGTCCAAGGGTTCATGTTGCACTTGTTTTGATTCTTGGATTTGTCTCCTCAAGGCTGACACTCTTGCATAGGTTTGATATCTTTCATTGAAAAGTTCTACCATTGTCGGACAACGTTGAATTGATTTTGGTTTTAATGACCTATACCATACTTTTTCTTGGCCAACGAGTGTCAAAGGAAAGAGCTTAAATTTTTGCCACCCATTATCAATATTTTTCCATGTACAAGCATCGTAGAAGGCTTGTAAATGATGTTGTGGATCTGAATCATAGCCTCCTGAAAACTTGAGAAAGTTGTTTAAATCAAGCCTAGGTAGACAAATTTCTTTGCGATGCCTATAGGATATTCGAATAGCCTCATGTATAATGACGATGAACCCCTATAGTAGGGGTTCATCATCACTAAGTAGGTTGTGAGTTTGTGAGTTGGGATGATGTTGTCCCTATTCATGTTGGTGTTCTTGATTTTTTTTGTGAGCTCAATTTTTAGTTCTATGCTAATCCCTTGAAGGATAGTCATCTATGTCACAATCTAACGTTGAAGGAGTAGAGGAAGAGAAGGAACTATAAAACTTGTTATGAATTTTGTAAGTCTTCCAATCATCCCCAAGTAAGTTCTTGTTAGTTATTAAGAAGGTCCTAGGCCTTTCGGGCCTCCTCATTCTATGGGATGTCTCATCATCACTAGAGGTGTCAGAGTTGGATAATGAGAGTCTTTGAGTATCATTGGGGTGTTCATAAATGTAGGGCACTCTTGCATAAGGTTGAGTACTCCAGACTTCATCTTCATCATCAATTCTGTTGGGTCTCCAATGAATTGCCTCATTAGTGGTTGCGAGATCATCCCCTTGTGAGAGAGACATTGTTGTGAAATTGTGTGTGAATTTGTATGTGACTTTTTGTAATTTTTTCTTCCTAAAAGATATATCATTAATTCCTATACAATGACCTTGTATGATATAACTAATCTAGAGAACTAGCACCATCCCCAATAATGGCGCCAATGATGAGTGGCGAGGTACCCCTACACTTAACCATACGAATACGAGCGTTTCACGCACGATTCGGTCGAACTCCGCAGATGGGCTAGTTGTGGTATCTAGATAGTTACTTGTAGGTCACAATTCGCTATCTTCTCACCTTGACTAGTATTAGCTTTATCACGTATGGTTTAGTCCAGAGTGAGGTGTATGATGTGTTTCTACACTAGTACTACTCTTGAGTATGATGAAAAGTAATATTACTTCAACTAGGAGAGAGAGAGAGAGAAAGAGAGAGTCTAAGCTAGCTTAAGTGTGATGATCATCCATTCCTTAATCCTCCGTACACATCTTGGGCCTCATGCATGACTGCCATTGGGATTACCAAGCACATGGCCTAAGTACACTACTGGGTTACCAAGTAGTCACACTTGAATACTCATGATTAAGTCATACTCATTTTGCATTACTAGGAGATAAGGGTGAAGAGATGTTAACTAAGAAAGCACTAGATAACAATAACAATTAAATACATAGTTAAACTAATTGGATGCTACAATGATGAAGTAATCTCGATCCTTATTTCTGGTCATATGTGTGTCCAAGTACATCACACTCAAATAAGGATGTTGTACAATTACAATCATCACACTGTGGGCATGCACTAGGGGAAAAGGGTTGAGAGGACTAAGTGACTAACTTACATTAACTATTCATTAACTAGGTTCTAATAGTTCCTAACATCAGTATTCATTCCCACTTGCTGCACACATCCTGAACCAGTGTAACGCTGTTGGGATTACCAAACGCTAATCGTTACTGGGTTACCAAGCATTACACACATGCTCGAAGCGGTCGTACTGAGTGTACTTAACTAGGAGATTCAAGGGTTGAGAGAGATTAATTAACTAAGAAATCATTTAAAAATTTAACAATAATTAATTAATATTTAGCTTAGTCCATATGCTGCAAGGTTTATCAGAAAGTTCATCTTTATTGCCGTACACAAATGTGTGCTCAGGTACAATTTTCTCAAATAAAGATATGTTGACTTTAAGGCTCCTACTGCGGGCACATGGAAATTATTCTAACTATGGAATGGTAAAACTACTATAGTTTGGCTAAGGGTCTAAGTATAACTGAGTGAATAAGGAAAAGCTGCCTCTTATTTATAGACATTGCGACGGGCCGCAATATAAGATACGCGATATCGCGGGGGCAGACGCGATATCGCAGCTCATCAACTAGGAACTCAAATTGATAAAAACTGGCATGGTAATGTTAATATGAAAAGATTGGTATATGAATAATAAGAATACTATATGAACAATAAGGAGGGTTTTCAATAATACTAATATGAAAATAGAGAAATCACACTAAGAATAACAAGATCATAATAGGAAAGAAACAAATTTGAGAAAAATATCAAGATGAATGAAAATTTCTAATTCTTTAAACTAATTATTGAACTAAATAAAATCACATCTCTTTCTAAGTTCATGCTCATAATCAAACCAGAATTACAACAATCCCAAACATGCTATCATAGCTTATAAAATACATTGAAATAGTAAAATCCAATTCCACAAAATTTTTAAAATAATTCTTATAAAACCCATTTGCAAAATTGATGGAAACAACAAAATATTACCATCAATCACACATACAAAATATATTTAAACAACATTATAAATTTTTAAAACAATACCCATTAGCCCACAACTAGGATCAAAATCATACAGAATAATATATAATACCCATATCCCACAAATGTACACAAGAACCTGTAACTATAAATGGAAAAGTAGCTAAGATTATATACCTATGAAAACACACAAAGAAATCTACATAGAGTAAGAGCAAACAACAAAGATCCAAGTAATTTGCACAACCAATCAATAATCCACCACAACTCTAGTGGCTTCAACTTCTCACTGTACCTCTTTCTAATCATCAAAGTGTGTGAAAAGAATGAACCATGGAAGTTTTAATAGAGATTAACCAAAATCATGGCATGGGATAAAACAAAAAATTTCCAAAAAAAATACCAAACTAAAGGAATATTTTCATCAATCCTTTCCTTCATACAAGCAACTTCCTTTAATCTTATGTAATTCTCAAACATGATAAATTAATTAATTAAACAAATGCTAAAATGAACACTATTTTCAAAATATCCTAATATCCTTTCAACATTAAAATAAAACTAATTAATTAAATATTAAATATGCATCTACCAACTACATCATAAATAAGATCATAAAAACACAATATATAGAAATCAAGTAGATCATGTAATGTCATGCTTCCAACCAATCCACATGAAATCCTACCACACTTTATAATAGAGTTAGTGCACATCTACTAATGGTAATTAAATATTTGAATAAAAAATATACACAATATATCTAAGCATCTCAAAGATTATCATTATTATAAAACCTTGATGAAAAACCATAAAATATATTGAATCATAAACATTTATAAAACACATCTCAAGTGCAAGCATCTCAATCTCAACATGAAACTGTGTATCAAGGGCACTAAAATATGTGTTATAGTAATAGAAATCCAATAAACACTCCATTATGGGTTTTCCTAAAGGCATCAGGTAGATGGACAATAAGGCATATGAGTTGGCTACAGTCAAAAGTTAGTAGATAATATAGAAATCAAACCAAATCCACCACCATCCATTAACCAAATAAATAAACAAATTGGTGAGTCTATAACCCACATGTTAGCATATGTTTGGTGAGTCTAAAATCCACATGTTAGATTGATGAGTCTAAAACTCATATGTTGTTGAATTGATAAGTATAAAATTCATATGTCACATTCATAATTCTAAAAATGATATGTTACTAAATTGACAAATCCAAAAGCTCATATGTTATGCTTGATAAGTCTAAAATGCACATATTTCAAATTAGCTAAACCAAATTGTTATCAAACCAATAGATACAAATCCAACAAACATATTCTTGAATGATGGGAAAATGAATGTAAACATCCAATTAAGTTAGAAACTACAAACTAAAGGATCAATAATCCTAGTTCTTACATACAATATGAATTTGGTGAATCTAAAATTCATATAATTACTAAATGATTAATGAACCTAAATCTAAAATTTATCAAATAAAAGGTTTGTGAGCATAAAATTCACATTTGTCAAAATATGTCAAAAGATCAAGCTAATTTCTAGACCTAAAGGTCAATAAATGTTATTGAACCAAAAGTTCTATGAATCAAATGAGATAAAAATCCAAAGTATGAGTGTAGATGAATGTCTAAAAAATACTAAAATATTACCAAAAGAAAATCTAACATTTTCATGATTATTATAGGCTCCTACAACTACTAAAGTATAAACAATTATTAATTTCTAGTTTTCAAGCATTAAGAAATCCTTAAAATGTAGTTTTTGGTTGTTTTCATATATTTTCAATTCTTGAAGGTTAGGGATTTCTTTACAAAATTTATTTTATTTTTTGAGAAAAATTCAAAAATATAATAAAATATTCATCTTAGGCTAGTCATGACAGACAGTAGAGTATTCATCATGATATGCACTAGCATAATAAGGAATCTTATCTTCTATATCATCACCATATAAAGTTATCTTAAGGTTAAAAAATGTGAAAAATAATATGAAGTCATAGTTTTATAGTTGAATTTTTTGCAGTTTTTTTAGAAAAGGAAAAATGTAGCCAAAACTAGGCAAAACAAGATCAAACTTGATTAAAGCATTGACTAACATTTCATTCATGATGAAAAATCTCAAAAATAGGTGAATTAAAAAAAGTAATATTGAAATAATTAGATTTGAGAATGTAGGAAAATTAATAAACAATTACTAAACATACTGATTCAACCAACCTAGATGTGCACTAAATAAAAAACCAAAACTAAAAAGGTAAAATACCAAATTACCCTACCTAGAAGTAATAGCATAGTAATAAAGTATCCTTTCATAGCTCCAATCTCCCTAACAAGCTTCAAATCCTAGGCAAAATGGTGGATCAACAATTGGATCTAAGAAAGATTTGAAATAAGATTTGGAAATATGGCTTAACATAGGATCATGTTAATAGCATAGATCTAACTAATTGTAGATCTTGATCCAAGTTATTCTTAATTAATCCACTAGAATATCCTTTTCTAGCTCAATCTCCTAGATGTTGGCAAGCTAAGGCACAAGGTTGTTCTCAAGGAATGGTTTATAATCTCATAATTATTTGGTAGAATTTGGTAAGGTACTCTCATAAAAATAACTTAAAATGAATTTCTATTTTTAAAATATATTTCAAAATCCTTTTCTAACATGAGTTAGTGTTTAGCGTTCACCTATTTAGCATCTCTTAAAAGCAAAGTTAAGGGTTATGTCTAATCCCAAGATAATAGATATGACTAAACTCAACTATTAATAATTTCTAAGAGCTAAAAGCACAACTAACGAAATTTTGACCTAAGACCCTCTAAAACCATGAGCTAGTAATAGATTAAAATCAAAATATAAATATAGAAATATACTTTTATTAAAAAATACAAATTATCCAAACAAGCATAACAAACAAAGTAATAAAACTCTAATGCTTGATACTTACTAACTTAAAACTCCAATAAAAGAGGTTTATTTGCATGTACTATATTAAATGAAAATCCAAAATTCAAAATCATTAAAAAGTAATAAAATACAAAAATTATAAAAGATACTATCACATGGAAAAAGTATTAGAATTAATAAAATAAAGAGAAAGAAAAAGGTACAAATAGCCTTATAATATTTAAAAAGTAACAAGACTAATGAAAATGTACATAGCTTACAAACCATAGTGATGAGTAGTGAGGTACCCCTATGCCCAACCATACGAATCATAGGCATTCATGTGCAATCTGGTTGAATTCTACAAACTTTAATTACCAAGTATACTAGAGCTAAACAGTGAGTTTGTGTTGTCCATTCATTGTCTTACTAGTCTCACTTGTGAAATGCAAGTGTATGATTAAGTGTGACTGAGGCATAATATTTTTATTATTGTCTAATCTAATTGCTAAGTAAACTATTGTCTAATCTAGCCTAACACAAGTAACCATCCCCACTTCCCGAACACATCTTGAACTTTGTGTAGACACTATTGGGTTNTGCTAACACAATGGTGTGTTCAGGTACATAAATTCTTAAATAAAGATCCAATCACACTTAGACCTCCTCTTGTAGGCACTTGGAAAATATTCTAACTCTTAAATGAACAAACTACAAGATTTTTGCTACTCGACTACAAAAACTACTCCTGAATCTTGTGCCCAATGTCTGTATTTATAGGCCTAGGAGTAACCTTGAAATATCAAATGCCTAATATT
This sequence comes from Gnetum montanum, assembly GCA_015680685.1. Lineage (NCBI taxonomy): Eukaryota > Viridiplantae > Streptophyta > Gnetopsida > Gnetales > Gnetaceae > Gnetum > Gnetum montanum. The sequence continues at coordinate 24,857 of MNCI01009777.1, forward strand.
ACATCTTGGGCCATGATATCGTGTACCCAATATCGTGGCCACTTCGATATCGGAGCTTATCATAAAACACGATTCATGATACCCCCATGACCGAATGAAAACTTATCCTTGAGTATAAAAGAAGAGGAACAAGTCCCTTACAAAAAATATATTAGGTGGTATGGAATGTTTGACTGACATGCAGAGTGACATAGAGAAAATAGATAAAAATAGAAGTGCCTGAGCATACAACATTACAATTGTGTACAAAATTGGGTGTTCATGACAACAGGAAAGAACACCCTTGGATCCAATGGACATCCAACCCCTCTTGATAATAGAAGAATGAGGGAGAGGTAGAAGAGATCCAGTGGTCATGAAGAATCTCCCATGAGTGATATTGTTGCATTCTCCTTGGTGAAAAAAGTTCTGCTTCCAATCCATGCTTCCTACTGCAATCACAAAAAAATCAAGGATTAGTATATGAAGTGTAATGCATAGTAGTTGAATACCTTGTCTTGTCACTAGTTTTATTTAGCTCAGTTTTGATTGTGGTAGATTGGTTGCTTGGTAAGGTTAATGGAAAGATTGATAGATGGGTTAAGTAAGAGAAGCGGTCCATAAAATTTAGAAAAAGCTTGACACAAGGAATACTAAAAAGAGGGTATATAAAGTCACAAAAATAAAAGAAAGAATTCACTAAAAAAAATTGTAAAGATGTGCACAATTGGATGACATTGATGGGGTAAATAAAAATAATTCAATTCTAAAAATGTCTAAGGTTAAAGAACTTAACTTAATCAAAACAAAGGATATGCAAGTGGGTCCTCCCCAAAGTAGGCACAAGCCTTTTATGCCCTTGCATAACTTCAAACCAAGGAGTCCATTGGCATTGTGGATGATTAATGGTTACTGAAGGTTAAGTACAAAAACCAAAAAGTAACTAACTAAGAACTCCAACACATCAAACCAGAACATTGAATCAAAACATGAAATTGGCAATGAGGTGAGGCATGAAAAGCATAGATGGATGAGAGAGAGAATGGAATGGAGTTTCCAATTATGGTCACATGAAGCCCCTTGTGGAGTTTATGATTAAATGACTTGGTAGGATCCATCCTTAGTCTAGACCAAAATCAACCACTTTCAATGACTTCGCATCAACATTCTAAGACTAGTCCATCATCTGAGAAACAAGAATGCTTCCACAAAATAACCACTGTTTCATATTAGAGAGAAAGTAGGAAGTGAGAAAGGGCCTTAGTTAGAGAAGATAAGACAAGTCCCATAACTAGTGCTTGTAGCCCTTTTATTTGGTCTAAGGGGTATGCTTTAAATTACCATAATTTTTTTCAATAGGAACCACACCATGAAAAGATCCATGCATTTTTGTATTTATTTTATCCAAGGGGTGTGCTTTGAATCCTCATCTTTTTTTTTATGAAGATCATACCATGCAAGGACTTATTTGGCTTCCTTTTGTGGAATGACACAAAATGATGAGAAGCTCATGAGAACACTCCTACAGATAGGAAAATAGAAAAGAATGAGGAATACCACATCCATTTGAAGCCACACCCTATGTAACCCTTTGATTCCTTCCCAATTTTTGAAACTGCACAAGTTACCAATTTATTAAGGTTGCATTAATGAAAAAGGAACTGCATGTTTCCAAAATAAGGAGAACCATAGAGTGCGTGGATGGGTGGATGATGTGGACTCACTGCCTGTTACATAAAAAGAAACCATGTCCTAGTCATTAGTAATGACATTCAAAGTTAGAAACCAGACACCAACAATCAAATCAAAAATGAAGCATACCATCATCGAGTAGTACATTACCATTGTACCTGACACCTTATTAGAAAAAAGAGTAGAGAATCACATCAAACACAAGAAAATATAAAATAAAGTAAAAGAGTATTAAAGAAATATAAAATATACTAACAATGGTGTAAAACAAAAACTTAGAAAAGATCAATAACCTGAAAAACAAAAGGATGTAAAACAAAGAATATGAAAACAAAAAGTTGTAAAACCAAAAATGTGTAAAACAAAAAAGTCAAAAGACTAAGGAGCTACATAAAGTATTAGTATGGATGGCCATCTCCCCCATGAATAGGTTGGAAGGGAGAGATTTAAAAGATTAAGCATGGTTGTCCATTTGGTGAGGTGTCTATTGAGTTGGTTGGCTTGGGCTCATGGAAAGGTTTCAATTGTTGGATGTTGACTAATTATTTCTTGTCTAGGCTGTTAGGTTTATAGATAATCATGGACCCCAATGGAAAAGTCTCATCAATAATGTAAGGTCCTTCCCACAACATTTAAAACTTGGTTTGTTGAGGTACGTGTGCAGGATTCCAGTAGAAAACCTTGTCTCTTGGTTAAAACTTAACTTTTCTTATTTTGAGGTCATGGTGTTTCTTGTTGAATGCCTTATACATTTTGTTGGATGATAGGGCCATTAACTATTTTTTTTCTATCAAGTTAAGGTTCATTAATCATTCTTTTTGTGCTAGACTTAGATCCATGTCAAGGTCATAGGTTGTAGAGAGTGTACGAAGCTTAGATTGGATGGGCAGTGTTGGTAGTTTTCCGTACACGAGCTCATAGGGAGAATAATCTATGGGAAGCTTCTATGTGAAGTGATAGGCCCAAAGGGAATCATTTAATTTGGTGCTCCAGTCCATTTGGCATTTACTAATAGGACATGTTAGAATTTTTGTAATCTCTTGATTAGTGACTTCAGCTTGACCATTGGCTTGAGGGTGATAAGGTGTTATCAGTTTGTGCTCAACCCCCAAGCGCTGCATAAGTTTTCAGAAAGTGGCACCTATGAAATGAGTTCTGTTGTCAAAAATTAATTCATCAAGTACACCAAACCTATTTATGATATTTTTTTGTGCAAACTGAGTAGCAATAGTGGATGTACAATCGGTGACGGCTACTGCTTCTACCCACTTAGTGCAATAGTTAACCATGACTACTATATACACATTTTTATTTGACAAAGGCATGATGGGATCCATAAAGTCAATGCCCCAAATATTGAATGGCTTTAGAGGTTGAATCCATTGTTGTGGCCCTCCATTTGAGCTATCATTCCATCATCCCTTTGACAATGATTACAAGCACAGAGGAATTGGTGTGCATCCCTAGAGATTGTTGGCCTGTAATATCCTACCATGAGGATTATTATGGCTATGCATCTCCTAGTGTAATGGCCCCCACAAGGGCCTTCATGAGGATCCTAGAGAACACATAGTTGATCTATGTCAAGGACATACCAACGTACTAGGTCATTGGAACATACTTTAACCTAGTAAAGAAACTATTGTTTCTTTTGGGTGTCTAGCCCTTACGATAGTTCTTGCATGAGTAGATAAGTGAGAATGATGTCATATCATCTTGGTTCATTGGGCATTTATGCATTAATATCCCCTTCAAGGAGATATTCATTAGGAAAATGATCAGATAAGTGACTTTCTTTCTCCTTGTTATCCCATCTTAGCTATGATAAGTGGTCAGTGACCACATTTTTCACACCCTTTCGATCTACCATTGTGAGATCGAACTCTTGTAAAATCAAGAGCCACCATATGACACAATGGCTCACTATTGGTTTATTCATTAAAAACTAGATGGAATTATGATCTATATGCATGAACACTTTATAACCAAGCACATAGTGCCTAAACATTTCTAAGGCAAACACCACTGCCATCAACTCCTTTTTCGTAGTGGTGTAATTCAGCTATGCACTTGCGATAGTTTGGCTTGCATAATGAATGTAATATGGATTTTTTTTATCATCCAGTTGTATAAGAACTACCCCTAAAGCATAATTTAATGCATCAATCATCACATGAAATGACTTAGACCAATTAGGTGCTTGTAGAATTGGGGTTTCAACAAGCTTCTACTTCAGTTGTTGAAATGCTATTTCACATGTAGGGGTCTAGACAAATGATGCATCTTTCTTTGTTAATTCAACCAACAACCTGGCAATTTTGGAAAAATTCTTGATGAAGCATTGGTAGTAGCTAGTATGACCAAGGAATGATCACACTTCTTTAACTGTTTCCGGTTGACGGGTTATTCCTTGGATGACCCCTATTTTTTTAAGGTCCACCTCAATTCTTGATTTTGAGATATAGCACCCCAAGACTATGCCTTCTTGGACCATAATATGGCTCTTTTCCCAATTGAGCTAGAGGTTTATTTGAACACATCTCCATAACACTTGCTCAAGCTCAAGATGATCTTGAACGTAGCTTCGTAGGTAGAAAAGTCATCCATGAAGACTTCTATCCCACTACCAATTTGTTGTTGTAAAATGCTAAGGAATAATCATTGGAATGTGGCTAGGGAATTACATAGAAGCTATATTTATAGGCCCCAGAGTAACCCTGCGATATCGAATGCCTGATATTGCATCTTGGGCTACGATATCGTGTACTCAATATTGTGTACCCAATATCATAGCTACTTTGATATCAAAGCTTATGATGAAACATGATTCATCACATAGGAAATATAAAAAAGGGATCAAATATGCATAGTCATAGGTTAGCAAACAAAACATTAATGGTTTAAATCACAAACATACCAAGGGGTAAAAGGTATTTTAGATAGGAGTGCTATAGTTTGGTAGGCTTTTATAGAAGGTTCATAAGGCACTTTAATAATATTTCATGGCTAATGTTTTCTCTTTTGAAGAAGAATCAATCCTTTAGGTGGAATGATAAGATATAAAATAATTTTGACTTGTTAAAGAAGAATATTTCAAGTAAACTAGTTCTTGGAATTTTATATTTCCAAAAGCATTTTTAAGTAGAGGTAAATATAAATGGACTTGTAATTCGTGGATTCCTATAGCAAGAAGGCAGGCCTATTGCTTTCTTTTATAAAAAGCTCAATGAATCAAGGCAAAAATATAATATGTATGAAAAAATAATTATGTGCAATTCCACAAGCCATAAAACATTTGAGATATTATTTTTCGTCCAAAAAGTTTGTATGGATTACTAATCATAATACACTATAGTTTTTGATATCCTAAATAAAGTTGAGTATCAAAAAATTAAAATGGATGGTAAAATTACAAGAGTTTAACTTTGTTTTAAAGCATAAGATTAAAATGAATAATATAATGGCTAATGCATTATCAATGATTAATGTCATGAGTTTTAGTTCACTTCAAGTGAAAGGTACATTTGAATTTCCTCACTTGCACATTAATGATGATGATTTTGGATTAGTTTGGAAGGATTTGAAAGAACATATAATTGGAAGAGATAATGTATAGAGGCATTAGCACATTTTAATGAATTTTTTTTAAGAATGGAAAATTTCAATTATCAAATGTACTTAATGTTAAATGAATTTCTTGAAAATTTCTAACTTAATACTTTAATATTTATCAAAATTTTAATTTTTTTATGACTATGAGTTGTTCACAACTTAACCACAAGTCATGGTATTACAACACAAGTTGTGGTTTAGTTATAAATAAACATTAAGAATTTTTTGAGAATACCATGAGCTATGGTTAGCATTATGACTTAATGACAAGTCATAGTATTCTATCATGACTTTTGGTTTAAAGAAAAATGATCTTAATAATCATGAGTAATGATGGATTCATGGTTTAAAAAGATACTATACAATGACTTTACTATGAGTTGTTATCAAACTATTTTTTGTAAAATTTTTAACTTTGAATGATTAAGATATGATGAATTTTATATTTGCATGTTTTCATGAAATGCTCTATCATTTGAAATGAAGATCTTTGAATTTTTTCCTTGGTAAATATAGTAGATTCAATTAAACTTATAGATTATCTTTGAAAGTTTGAATTGAATAACTTTGATAATGAAAGCCTAAAGAAAATGGAATTGAAGTGTTGTGAAGAGAATGTTGATTCAAATGTAGAATGCCTTATGTCTAAATGATGGATAGAAGAGATGAAAATTTAAGAGATTTACTTGAGTTGATGGAATGAAGTTAAAAATTAGTTTGGTAGCAATGAAAATTGATGATGGTATAAGAAAATTTTTTTTATAAAAAATCCTCAAGGTAACCTCAAGGTTACTTTTTATCATATATACAAAAGTGTGTGTATATATATGTGTGTGTGTGTGTGTGAAACCAAAAATACATTTGAATACAAAAATACATTGAGATCTAACATTGCATAACTACTAAATTAATAAAAGCATAATAAACCATGGAACATAACTAAAATCCATGTCATAGTTGTATTGCACCTAAGATTTGTTTAAATATAGTATAAATCTTACATATTCCAAATTCACAATCCTACCAAACATTATAGCATAATAACAAACATGGAAAATAATTAAAAATTAAGTTAGAATTATAAAATAATTAAAATCTCTAATATATGAAAATTCTTTATCATCTACCTCTTATAAATCTTGCTCATCATAACTAACATAATCACTTGAAAAATTATATAAAACTAAGGAAATTAGTCCTAAGATTCAATTGGATAAATTAGAAAGAAAAAAAATCACTTATGAGTTTCATTGGAGGCATTATGTAGTTAAATAGTCATGCATATGGATAGTTGCTAATAAACATTAGCCAAAAAAATGAAAACAATGTACAAATGGAGAATAATGATAATAATAATAACCAAATATAATAAATTAAAAACTTCTCCATCATCGATTAATCTCATTGATTATCAATTAGTTAATAGTTAAATGCTGGTGAATTTGAAACCCTCCCATAAAAGACTAATGAGTTTGAAACCCTAAACCCTCATATAAATAACTAATGAGTTTGAAATTAATAGTTAATTAAATGGATAATGATTCTAAAACCTAGATTTCATCATATAATTGAAAAATTTGAATTGCACATATACATGACTGATGAGTTTAAAATCCATATTTAGTAAAATGGTTCATCAAACCAAAATTGCAATCAAATGATCCAACACCAAAACTAACAAAAAAATAAACAAACCCTTAGGTGATGAAGAGATGAATCTAATGTTAGATCAAAACTAAAATAGGTCTAAGATCAAGTTCTGCACTACCAAGAAAAAGGTTCTAATGAGTCAAATAAGGTCAGAACTAAGATATAAATGTAGATGAATATCTGAAAATTATAAAATATTAGCAAAAAGATAAACTAAGTTAAACATCACCAAGACAATGCATGGTGCAAATTTTTTAGCATTATAACTTTCATCCCATAAAATCTGACGATGGAATTTCATTGTAAAATGTGAAGATTGTAATCCATGAGATACAATTTCACATACTTTAACTTTTGAGGCTAAAAAATGCCTCATAAGTTATTATAGCCTCATTTTCCAAGTGAAAAAAGTTCCACCATGTCTATATTTGGGCTTGGGAAGGTTAAAAATATCTTTTGGACTACCAAAATTGGCATTTTCATGGGTTTTGTGAGGGGTATGGCCTTTACTACGCTCAAAAAACCTATGCCTAGTGTGGAGGAATCTTTGCTTTCATTTTCCCAACTATGGTCAGCATAGTCAACATAAAGCCAATGTTTCCACATCAAAGCTTGTGCTAGAGTGGTCGAAGTTTCTATTTTCATCAAATTTTAGTGTTGTTTCCATGACTCTAGTGTTGCTACTAGAAAGCCAGTGTAGATGAAAATACGTTTATTATTTTTGGTAACTAGCATGGTTTTAGTACTTTGGGAGTATTAAAACTTACCACAAATAGCAGCTACACTGGAATCAAACACCAAATACACCTACACGTAGCACCAATCTTCAGTAATCATGTTAAAAATTTGTAGCCAAAATTTAGTAGCCATATAGCCTATATAAATCCACTTCAAATACATTGAAGGGGTTCCACTACTCTTGAATTACTAAGATTTTTTTGAAACTCGAAGCAAACACAAATATTTTTGACAATTCTTTAGCATGGAACTTACAATCATTTTCAACACTTATAACCTTGGGGCTTGTGTGATACTTTTTGGAGCAAAATTGGACTATCTAGGCATCAAGACTCCCAGTATAGTATCCCCATTATGAAAAAATTCCTTCACACATCTTACCCCCCTATGACCAATGTTGTAGATCTATGAGAGGAGTCAGCAAGGTGTTTTAGTGTGGGAGTTGGGGAGTACTTGGATCATGGAGCTAACTGTGGTTCTAGACTACTAGCTTTAACAAGCTTCAAACTCCACCAAAGGAAATCCCTTGTGCATATAGGCACCATTTTTTGTACATTTTTGAACTTTTTTTGTTTACAGTATTTTCATTGTGATAAAATTCATAGTTCATTTGCAGTGCAAAATTGTTATAGTTTTATTTTTATGCATTTATTTCCTTAATCAAATTTGCAATAATTTTACATTTTTTTACCCCTATTTACATTTATCAAGTCCTTGGGTTATCAACTAGACTATCTAGGGTGCCTTGGATTCTCTTTCTTGGAGGTCTTTGGGATCTAGGTGAAAACTATTTTGGACCTACGATCTTCAGCTTTCCAGTCACCAAATTTTCTAGGTGCAATTATTTTCTAGTGCTAGAAGGATGGTCTCTACCCAAATTCTACTTCCAATTCTATTTTGCAATTTTTACAAGTATTTTTGCAAGTTTAAAACCTTGTACTTACACAAAATTATTTAAACTTTGTTATCAAAATTTTCTTGCAAGAAACCCAACATTGCCACCCATCTCCCTACCATAAAAAACCCAACATTGAAGTTTCAAGTGATCTGGGTTTTTAAAAAATTTTCATAGCATTTGTTGGGTTTTTTCTCCAAAAACCCAAACCTCTTGATGAAGCATGTTTTCATCTACTCTAACGTTGAGTATTCGATGTCGAAGCCTTGATGTTGGGTATTTGACGTTGGGGTCTAGATGTGACATTAGGGGGTATACGCTAGCCTATAAATATAGCACTTGGGCTCCTGATTTGGCATTAGTTTTTGTAATTTTTGGTTAGAGTAGTGAATCTCTTGTTGTTTATTTTCTCTAGAGTTAGAATACTTTCTAAGTGCCTACAAAAGGAGTCTAAGTGTGTATGGTTCTTTGTTCAAACATTGATGTACTTGAACGTAGTGGTGTGACGGGAATAAAAATAAACTCTTTTGGCAATCCTTTCAGCACTAAGAATAGATTAATGTTTCTTGTAATGCATTTTACTTTCATACACTTTACTTTATTACATTTCAATCAAGCAATTGATTTCTAGTTGTTAATGGACACAAGCATGACCAATTTGAGCATACATATAATATTTGGTAACCCAGCAACGCTTAACGTTTGGTAGCCCAGCAACACCATATGTGTTCAAGATGTGTCCAGGAAAGTGGGGTAGTTACTTGTGTTAGGCTAGCTAGGTAGTAGATGAATTAGATCTTAAATTACTTTACCTTTAATTCTTGTTATAGGTGATCAAAATTATAAAACATAAAACAAGAAAAATCATGTACCTCAATAACACTTAAACCATACCCTTGAGCTTCACAAGTGTAGTTGGGAAGATAACAAACATTCGCAATGCTCATTTCACTTCCTAGAAGAACTAGTACACTAGAGAACTATAGGTCCATGGAATTTGATTGAACCATGCATAAATGCCTTAGTTATTTGTATGGTTGGGCATAGGGATACCTCATTTCTCATCATTGGTGTCATTGTCAAGGACCTTTTTGTTGTGTTGTGCACTATCTAGGATTTACTAAAAATTATTTAAATCATTGTAATGAACCTTAGAGTCACATCACATCTAAAGATTACTACAACAAAAATTTTAAAGAACACTGCGTTTTTATCATCTAATTGAAATGTCTTCTTCTCACAAGAGTACTTCTCTGTGCAAGTCTGATGGAGTTCATCAGTCAGGACCTTAGCAATATGAAATGGTATATGCTTATCCTAATGAGTATATATCAAATTTCACCTTCATCATACATTAGGATGAATAGATGCAGTGGTGTGACATGGAGGGAAACATTTTGTTGCCACCTAATCAATTTGTTCCTACAATGCTTTAGCAAGCACTTATCCATATGGGTCTTCAAGAACATCATGCTGAGTATGTTGTGCAAGATAGTGATGCTAGGGATTATCATCCCATAGAGGCACAACATCTCCAAGATCACCACTTAGAGAAATGTCATGAATTTGAGAAGGGAAAAGGATTTAATGATTCCCCATCCTACTATACCAAAATGATGGTGGGGAATTCTTCTCTAGGGGTTTTCCATTTAGTGGAATTCATCTCTTTAACTTTGATGATGGAGGTCAAAACCAAAACTTGTAGTCCATAATGCATAATTCTAGTTTTGGTGAGAATGGATCCAATGACAATGAAGGACCCAAAGAGGCAAGTTAAGACAAGGATGCAAACAAGAAATAAGATCATGATCATGGTTGTAATCACTGAAGAGGTGGTAGCAAGCATCATGATGATGTTAGTCCTCCCTCCTCTTCTCCTTCATCATCATCATCATCATCATCTTCTAGCTCTAATTGCAACCACAAAAGGTAAGACCATGATGAAGGTGACCAAAATGATCGATGGGACCAAAATGATCGAAATGACCAAAATGACCATCGAGAAAGGAAAGATCAAGGACATGGACATTAAACAGAGGCACATCACCGTGAATGAAGGGGTAGTAGAGGGAATCTTAGGCACCATGATCAAGACCTTGATGAGCCTTTGCTTTCTACTCAAAGTATGCTTAATATTGTAGAGGTGGTACGAATTTCAACAAGGCATGTGAAGGATAGTTGAATCAAAAGGCTAGACATGAACAATATTCCTTGATTTTAAGGGGGATATAAATTTGATCTGCATAACCATCTTTAAGCTTTTCAAGATGCATGTGCCTTGTAGAATATAGAAAATGAGTGGTAAAACTTAAGTTATTCCCAAGGACACTCATCAAAGAGGCAGAGAACTGGTACCAATCCTTAGAGTTGAAATCTATTAGATGATGGAGTACCATACTTGAATTATTTAATGATAGATGCCACCATCAGCTAATACTATTCCTTAATGCACAAATGTCCTANTCCACCATCAGCTAATACTATTCCTTAATGCACAAATGTCCTAGCCATGATTATTCTCAACTAGATCAACTTCGTCACATTGTAGATGGGCTTTGATAAAAAACAAGAAGAACCCTTGGAGACTATTCCTAGGGGCAACTATCAAAATTAAGTGCCTGTTAGATACAAAGATTAATCAAGTAGGTAGCCAAAAAGGAGGGTGCACTAAGAAGAAGAGAAAGTGTAGAAGAGTATAACCACGATCCTTCCATTTGCAAGAGGGATGTTCAATTTGTGACAGTGAGGACGAATTCAAATTTGACGAGGTGGTGAATAAGAAAACCTTCTCACTCCAAAAATTTCAATCTAAAATTATAACCAAGGTTGATCAGTTATGGGACTCCATGGATAGCAGATTTCAAGCTATCCTAAAAATTATTAAAGAGTCCAAAGAACAATGTAGTAATTATGAGCATAGGAGGCACAAGGAAGTTGAATGTGCCTATCACAAAGGTAAGGGAAATATTATTGTGATAGATGAGGTTGCCAAAAGTGAATCAAATGATGATGGTGGATGTGATGTCTGCCAATATGTACATCCTAAGGGATGTTGCCCGATTGTGTTGTACTTATAGGAGTCTTGGATGTATGCGTTGAATCCACAACTAACACAAAGGAAAACATCCAAAAGATTACCTTATCCTTAAGGTAATTTTATACAATTCCAATTACAACAACTATATTATCTAAGTGGAGCTTCAATGCAACCATATGAGTAGTATCAATAGTGGAAGCAACCACAATCATGGGCATTAGCACCACCAAGGTAACAATACCCTTATCGATAACTTGATCCATATGGTTACTATGTTTAGCAACCTTTGTCTTCACATGATTCCTCCAGTCATATTTCTACTTTCCAATAACACTACCACCCTTTTTATTATTATCAAATTCATTCTCCACATGCAAGAAGGGATTCCACCTCTTACCCATATCCTTCTCTTGTTCCTACACACATTCCTCCTTCACCCACACAGCTACCACTTGCTCCACCTATGTAGGATGAACTACTAGCTCAACCACAACAATGCACTACTATGAGGGCCATTAATCTACAAGTAATTCATCAATTATATGGGTTGAATACTCAATCAAAGAAAAGACCTTTCTTTCAATCCTATAGTCCACCTAAGCCCTCAATTACACTTGCAATTGACAACCCTGTTCCTTCATCTTTCTCTATATAAAATATCTTTGAGTCCCCTTCAAATCAAAATCTACCCAGGATCCATGCTTACTCACACTATATCTGATTGCATTTGTGTTGGAAACCTTCCTAGAAAATTAGCTAATCTTGGAAGTCCTCTCATTTATTTGTAGATTTTTGGGAATGAACCATGCAAAGCTCTTCTTAACTCAGGTTTTGGTGTCAATTTAATTTCTCATGAGATGTAAACTACATGGAACCTACCTCCTCTCAAGAAGAGAAACATTGATGCTAGAATGGGTATAAGAGATCTTTCCCTAGAAATATCTAAAGAAAATGCATTAAAAAATATCAAAAAGAAGAGAGTTCCATGCATTGCATACAACAATACATGGTGCAATTGTGTGCAAAAACTCTAGGCTGTAATGCAAGCATCTATCTCTGCATGCAAGTAGTGTGCACCAGAAGTATAAATTCAAAGGTGTTTGTATGCAAAAACCAAAAAATAGGAGGACACCCATTGGCTAACCACTGATTTTGAGAGTATCACACTTTTTATGAAACTAACTAAGAGCCTAACATGTGCATATGTCATAGGCATGGATGAACTAGAGCAAGTTCATCACCAACTCTTTGATGATACAAATGATAATACCTACTAGGGAGAGTTGGAAATTCCTAAAAGTTAAAAGAAAGAGCCCCTTGAACTGAAAATTCTACTAGCTAAAATGGAATATGTGTTTTTGAAAAATGGAAAGTTGGTCATAATTGATGCAAATCTTGCTCTAGAGTAGAAAATGATGCTATTGAAGGTAGTTGAAAAATGATCAGCAGCTTTTGCTTTGTCATATACTAAACTCATAGGGATTGATCCTAGGATATGCCAGCATCACATCTACACTAATCCAACCATGAAGCCAAAAAGATGGCCACATAGGTGATTGAATTCCAAAATGAAGTAGATTGTCAAGGAGAAAATCAAGCAACTCCTCAAGGTGGGGTTCATTTATCCCATTGTAGATAGTGAGTGGATTAATCCACTCATAATTATGCCAAAGAAAGGTGGAAAGTGGTGGGTTTGTATTGATTTTTGGCTATTGAATATGGCAACATTGAAGAATTATTTTTCATTGCCATTTGTTGATCAGGTGCTAAACACAATATCTAGTAATTATTACTACAACTTTCTAGATGGTTATAGTGGTTATAACCAAATTCAAATTGCACCAGAGGACTAAGAAAAGACAACATTCATAAGTCCTTAGGGTACTTTTGCATATTTCAAGATTCCATTTGGTCTATGCAACGCTCTTACTACATTCCAATGCCTAGTTCTAAGCAATTTTCAACAACAGATCAATAGTGGCGTGGAAGTCTTCATGGATGACTTCTCCACTTATAAAGCTACATTTGAGCAAGCCATGGACTACCTTGAGCAAGTGCTAAAATGATGTGTTAAAACCAACTTATGGCTCAATTAGCAAAAAAGTCACTTAATGGTTTAGGAGGGCATTGTATTGGGGCATAGAATATCACAAGTAGGAATTGAGGTAGACCCTAAGAAAATAAGGATCATCTAAGGAATAACCCACCAACAAGAAATTTTCAAAGATGTTTGATCATTCCTTAGACATACTGGCTACTACTGGCAATTAATAGAGAATTTCTCTAAGATTGCAAAATCATTGGTAGAAATAACAAAGAAAGATGCTTCATTTGTCTAGACCATGAAATGTGAAAAAGAATTCCAACAACTAAAAGAAAAACTTGTAGAAACTCTAATCCTACAAGCACCTAACTGGTCCAAACCTTTTCATTTCATGATGGATGCATCAAATTATGCCTTGGGAGCTATGCTTATGTAGATGGATGACAAGAAACATCCATACTACATCCATTGTTCTAGGCAAAGCATTGTGGGTGAACAATTGAACTACACCACTATAGAAAAAGAGTTGATGGTAGTGGTGTTTTCTCTAGCGTAATTTAGGTATCATGTGCTTGGATACAAGGTGTTTGTACACATTGACCACAATTACATCTACTTCTTGGTAAACAAACCAATAATAAGCCCCTATGTCATATGGTAGCTGGTGATCTTGCAAGAATTTGATCTTATGATGGTAGATCGAAAGGGCACTGAGAATGTGATCACTAATCACTTGTCTTGGCTGTGATGGGAAAATAAAGAGGAAGAAAACCTAGTATCTGATATGTTCCCTAATGAACTTCTCTTTGCTAGGGCTATAACTGAATAATTTCCCAATGAGCCTAATTATTATGATGGCATTCTCACTTATCTTCTCACTTAGGAGATGCCACAAGGGTTGGACTACTGAAAGAAACAATAGTTTCTTCACTAGATAAAACACTTCATGGAGATCGACAGAAACCTCTACAAGGTGTGCATCGATGACTTGGTTTGTTAGTGTGTCCTTGTTGCTGATCAACTATGTGTTCTCCAAGACACTCATGAAGGTCCTTGTGGATGACACTATGTTGGGAGATGCACGAACATTAAAATCCTGATGGCAAGGTACTATGGGCCAATAATCTTTAGGGATGCTTACCATTACATCCACTCTTGTGAGTGATGCCAATAATATGATGGAATGAGTACTCGAATGGAGGAACCACAACAATAAATTCAACCATTGAAATCCTTCAACATCTTAGGCATTAACTTCATGGGTCCCATCACACCCATGTGAAATGGAAAGGTATACATCATAGTCACTGTTGACTATTGTACGAAATGGGTATAAGCAGTAGTCGTTATCGACTGTACATCTTCTACTACTATTCAGTTTGTACAACAAAATTTTGTAAACAAGTTTGGTATGCCATGTGAATTAATTTCTGATAATGGAACTCATTTTACAAGCACAAATTTTTGAAAGCTCATGCAATGCTTGGGGGTTGAACATAAACTCACAACACCCTACCACCACCAAGCCAATGGTCAAGCTGAGGTTACCAATAGGGAGATCACAAAGGTTCTAACAAGAACTATTAGAAAATATAAGAAAAAATGGAGCATAAAACTCAATGATGTCCTTTGGGCCTACCGCTAAATATGGAAAATCTCTATAGGCTATTCTCCTTATGATTTTATGTATAGAAAATTATCAATACTTCCTATTCAATCCAAGCTTTGTACACTTTCAATAGCCTGTGACCTCAACCTTGACTTGAGTCTAGCACAAAAAGAAAGACTAATGAATCTTAACATGCTAGATGAAAATTGATTGGTATCCCTATCATCTAACGAGTTGCACAAGGCCTACAACAAAAAGCATCATGACCTTAAAATCAAAAAAGTCAAATTTTAACCAGGAGATAAGGTTATCTACTAGAACCCCACACATGTACCTTAATGAACTAAGTTCCAAACATTGTGGGAAGGACCTTACATCATTTATGAAACTTTTCCTTCTGGGGCCATGATGATTTACAAACTTGAGACTCCAGAAAAGAAAGAGCTAGTCAACATCCAACAAATCCAACCTTTCCATGAGCATAAGCCAACTAATACAACAAGAGCCTCATCGGATGGACAACCATGCTCCATATTTTAGATCTCTTCCTTTCAACTTAGTTGTGGGGGAGATGGCCACCCATGCTAACCATATAAGTGGCTCAATTTTTCAATTTGTTTTTTTTTTACACATTTTTGTTTTCCAATTTTTTGTTTTACAAATTTTTTATTTTATATCTTCTTGTTTTCTAATTTTTTTTACACCATCATTGGTACATTTGCTATTTCCTGAATATTTTACACTTTATTTTATATTTATTTCATTTTATTTTGGTGTGATTTTCTAACTTTTTGTTAATAAGTGCTAGGTACAATGGTAATGCATTGATTGATGGTGGTATGTACTATTTTTGTTATTTGATTATTGGTGTCTAGTTTCTAGCTTTCAATTTCATTATGAATAATTAGAAAATGGTTTCTTTTTAATGCAACAAACAATGAGTCCACAACATCCACCCATCCATGAACTCTATGGTTTTCCTTGTTTTGGAAATGTGCAGTCCCTTTTTCATTAATAAAACTTTAACAAATTTGTGACTTTGGTAGTTTTCGAAATTGGGAAGGATTTAAAGGTTTGAATAAGGTGTGGTTTCAAGGGGATTTAGTATTCTTTGTGCCTTTCTATTTTCCTAGGTGCATGTGTGTTTTCATGGATTTTTTACCATTCCATGTTGACTAATAAAAGGAAGTTGAATAAGTCTTTGCATAGTGTGGTTCTCAGAAAAGAAATGATGGGAATTCAAAGCACACCCCTTAGACAAAATAAATGCATATGTCTTTGCATGGTGTGGTTTCCATTTCAAAAAAATGATGGAAATTCAAAGGACAGCCCTTAAACAAAATAAATGGGCTACAAGAATTGGTTATGAAACTAGTCCCCTCTAACTAAGGCCCTTCCTCACTTCCTACTTCTCTTTTATTCTTTAATAAGGAATGGTGGTTGTTTTGTGAAAGTACTCTTGTGTCTTAGGGGATGGATTGGTCTTAAAATGATGATGCAAAGTCACTAAATGTGGTTGGTTTTAATCTGGACTAAGGATGGATCCTATCAAGTCATTTAACCACAAAATCCACAAGGGACTTCATGTGACCTTTATTAGGAACTCCATTCCACCATATCTCCCATTTATCTATTATTTCCATGTCTCACCTCACTACCAATTTCATGTTCTTATTCGATGTCTTGGTTTGATGTGTAAGAGTTCTTAGTTAGTTTCTTTCAGGTTTGTGTACTTAACCTTTTGTAACCATTAATNTAGAGTTCTTAGTTAGTTTCTTTCAGGTTTGTGTACTTAACCTTTTGTAACCATTAATCATCCATGGAGCCCATAGACTCTTTGGTTTGAAGTTATGCAAGGGCATAAAAGGCTTGTGCCTACTTTGGGGAGGACCCACTTGAATATATTTTGGTTGGGTTAGTTAAGTTCTTTATCCTTAGAAACTCTTATAATCAAATTCTTTTTTTTTACCCCATTAATGACATCAAATTGTACACGTCTTCACAAAATTTTTTAGTAAACTTTTTTTTTTATTGTTGTGAATTCTTACACCCTCTTCAAATACTTCCTTGTCTTGAACTTTTTCAAATTTAATGAACCACTTATGTATTCTATGCTATTTTTTAGCCTTCCCTCTAACACTACTAATGGAATCAATCTAATACAATCACAACCTAGCCAAGTGTTACCACTAACAAGACAAGGCATTTAATAGCTATATATTACACATTGCATACTAATTCACAATTTTGTTGTGATTGCACTAGGAAGCATGGATTGGAAGCAGGATTATCTTCACCAAGGATGATGTAGCAATGTTACACAATGAGGACTATTCATGATTGTTGGATATTCTCTTTCACTATTCTCTTATATAGGGTGTTCACTCTTCTCTTATCTATGATGTTACATGATGAGGATTGTTCATGATTGTTGGATCTTCTCTTTCACTCTTCTCTTATCTATGGTGTTACATGATGAGGATTGTTCATGATCATTGGATCTTCTCTTTCACTCTTCTCTTATTTAGGGTGTTGGATGTTAGTGTTATCTAGGGTGTTCACTTCTCTTATCATGAACATCCAATTTTGTAAAAAGTTGTATATCTACATACTTGGACACTCAAAGTCTATTGTTTCATTTGAGTTAGTTTGTATGTCAGTTAATAATCCCATACCTACCCAATATTTTATAAGAACTTTTTCTTCCTCTTCTTCACTTAAGGATAAGTTTGCATTCAATTGTGGGGGTATGATGAAGCATGTTTTCATTTGCTTTGACATTGGGTATCTAATATTGAAGCCTCGATGTCAAGGTCTAGATGCAATGTTGGATATCTGACATCAAGGGTATATGCTAGCCTATAAATATAGGGCCTAGGCTCTTGATTTGGCATTAGTTTTTGTAGTTTCTAGTCAAAGTAGCAAAGCTCTTGCAGTTTATTCTCTCCAAAGTTAGAATAAGTGCCCGTAGAAGGAGTCTAAGTGTGTATGGTTCTTTGTTCAAACATTGATGTACCTGAGTGCAGTGGGCTCTTTTAACAATCTTTGTAGCACTGAGAATAAGATTAATGTTTCTTTTAATGCATTTTAATTTCATGTACTTTATTACATTTTATTTAAGCAATTGATTTCCAGTTGTTAATGAACACAAGCATGACCACTTTGAGCATACATATAGTACTTGGTAACCTAGCAATGCTTAACATTTGGTAGCCCAACACTATATGTGTTCAAGATGTGTCCAAGAAAGTGGAATGGTTACTTGTGTTAGGCTAGCTAGGCAGTAGATAAATTAGATCTTAAATTACATTACCTTTCATTCTTTTTGTAGGTGATCAAAATTATAAAACATAAAATAAGAAAAACCATGTAGCTCAATTACACTTAAACCATACCCCTAAGCTTCACAAGTGTAGTTGGGAAGACAATGAATATTCTCAATGCTCATTTCACTTCCTAGAAGAACTAGTGCACTAGAGAACTATAGGTCCATGAAATTCAACCAGATCACACGTAAACGCCTTAGTGATTCATATGGTTGGGTGTAGGGGTACCTTGTTGCTCATCACCTCCCTACTGTAAAACTTGCCAAAAAGGCTAGGGTTGGCCCTTTTTCCAACACAAATACCATTTAAATCCCATTACCAAGAAACCTATGGGAGAAACCAATGTTGTCAACCATCTCCCTCCTATCAAAACCCAATGTTGAAGTTGCAAGTGATTTTGGATTTATGAAAATTTCCATAATATTTTCTAGAATTTTCAAATCTAGCATGGTTTTATTTTTAAAAATTCAAAACTCCCCCTCCCCCAACCCCCCCCCCCCTTCCCCCTTCCCCCACATGTTGTGAAATTTTCTAGCAAGGACAACATTGGCCCTTCTATACTCATCAACCTAGCCATTGAAAGGATAAAATTTTTCATTTACATTTTTAGGAATGTACATTATTCTTGCTAAGAGGGGAGACCCCAATGTAGAGAAAGTGGATGAGATGGTTGTTAACATCCTACCCCCTTTCCCCCTCTAACGTAGGCACTGCTAGCAAAGCTAGCATAGTTGATGTTTTCAATACAAAAAAACCATTATATATTCTTAAGTTCATGGTGCATCCCTTGTCGTTGCAACCTACACTACATTTTGTAGTTGTAGTTCACAATGTTTTACAGCCATACCCCTTTTACATCTTGAACAATTCCACTTGCTAAATGCCCACCTTATTAGCTTCTATTTTGAGTATTTATTGTTACAAGCCTATTTGCATACCATAATGTATATCTTCCCTATGTTTCTTATGAGAAAGTCCTTGAATAGATACCATGCATTACGAAGAGTATCTCTATCCTCACTTAAGGATTTAACATCATAGTTTGTTAACCATTTCAAGTATAACTTGAAACCCCACACAACTCTTAACCAACTAATGAAAGTCAAGTAGGGATCCCTTGAGCCTATAGAAAAATTCATACAATGTTGGAATGCTCTTCTCAATGAGATTCCAAAACCCATAGCTAAAACCCATCTTATTTCCATATTCAAGGGAGTGGTTAATGACTTTATTAAGTCTAAACTTTACTACCTAGACTTGTAGTCACTTAGCCAAGCCTTCTCTCAAATCAAGAACATAGAGGATGCTACTGAAGCTAGACATAACCCCACCTATGTGGCATATAAAAACCAACATATGTGGAACGATAGAGAAAAGGGGAGGCAAAATAATGTAGCCATGGTTGTTGTGGACAAAGAGACTAAGAATGAGCAATGGCCTAAAACAAACCAACCCAAGGTTCATACCAACAATAATCAATCATCAACATTTGGGACCTCTACTTTAGGCAATTCTAGGCCAAATTTTGAAAGGAAACAGCAATCAAAGTATACTAGACTACCACTAAAACCATATGAACTCCTTAATCAGTTGTTAAAGATTAGGATAATTCAATAAAAAAATGATCATGAATGCCCATAAAAAGCATGATAGGCTATGTGAAATTGCAAAGAATCCTACTCTTGCAATAAAGGATGATCCACCAATGCCTAAGTACTTTAGACTTGATCATTTTTGCCATTACCATCAAATGCCAAGTCATGATACTAACTTCTATTTAGCCCTCAAGGATGACTTGCAGAAGATGATAGATCACAAAATCAATCCATACAAGTCTACAAAAACCCATTGAATGCTAAGAATAGCCCTTACGCCATAGTTGGATTCGATGTGAGTAACAATTCAAGATTTTTACAGGAGCTATTCATGATTCAAGTACCTCCTTGCAACAAAAGGTGTCCTTCAACCTCAACTAGTTTAAGAATCCTCTTTTTTGTAAAGGAGACATCACCTACATCTCCCAAGAAACATTTTTTGATTAGGATACCCCCTTCCACTACAACTAAACCAAAAACAACAACCAAGTAACATGCTTCTATGATGGCCAACACCACAACTTATTTACAACATGACAACAAAAAATCACCAGTGAAACAACACAAGAAGTTTTTTCCAAAGCTTAAGAATGAAGAAAATAAGTAGTCCAAGTTATGGAAAGAGATTGGTACACTAAAGCCCACTCCTATTTCATCCATCTCCATGAGCTCTAATGCTTAGGCTGCTTCAACTAGCTAAACATGTGAGGACCTCAAACCAAAAGAAAATGGAAAAGAGATCAAAGCACAATTATTAAAAATAAAATTTGCATCTTGGGGCACATGGAGGAAGTCAAAAAAATAAAAAATAAAAAAATAAAAACCAATGAAAAGAACTTCCTTAGCACCATGAAATAGGTCAAACAATTTCTATAACAAAAAAACACATCACTTAGCCTATACAACCTAGTAATAAACTCCACTCCACACTAAGAGATGTTGGTGAAAATGTTGACTTCTATTCTTGTTAGTGAGGGCATCCCTACTAATGAAGAGTCCATCCACATGGTGATTGTACCACCTTCATCTAAGGAAGAAATGAAGTCAACAACATTGGTATTCTATGATAGCAAAATTAGGACCAACCCCTAGGATGGTGAGACAACCAAGGCCTCTCTCTTCATAACAATAATAGTAGGGAAATAGAAAGTACATACAGTACACGTGAATGATGGGATGACCACTAACATTATAACTTACACCATTTTTGAACACTTAGGCCTAACATAGCTCATGCAACATACATCAACTTCCACTCTCAAATCCTTTAATGGGTCTCAAGTTGCAATAAAAGGATCAATTTCCTTGGACTTTGTAGTAGGGGATAAATTCACCATAATAGCCAATTTCTTATTGTTGGAAGAGACACCAAGCTTTAATCTTATCCTAGGAAGGCCTTGGTTATCTCAATTATGAGTTGTTTCCTCACCCATCCACCAAGAAATTCATCTGCCTTATGAGGAAGGTGAAAAAATCATTCATGATGATAGTGTAGTTCCATTGGCACTTAACAATGTTTAGATAGAATAAGGATCTGATGTGGATTTTTAAAAAGAAGCTCATACTATTGAAAATAAAGTCCAAAGGCCCAATAGAGTAGAGGCCCAAATTGATAACAATAGAGCCATGAACGTACCATGGGAAGAGCTCCCCTTTAATGTGATCAATGAAGGAAATGAGGGATACAAAATTATGTAACATAAATCCTACACCTTTCCTAATCTTTCAAATTCCACATAAATTAGGAAACACTTACACAACTAAACATATGTTTCTTGTTTGCTCACCCTACGCCTACAACCATGTAGCATACTCTTTTTTTTTTAACCTTTGTTTACATGCAACTCTTTGTTTGCATTACTTTATTCTATCTTGTTTTAGCCTTTGTAACATGTAACATGTAGTTTACTTTTATTTATCATTTACATTTTTGCACATTTTCTATTTCAAAAGGTAAAACCAAGAAAAATTTATAAAAATTTTAAAACTTGAAAATAACAAAAATTTTCTTCCCTTTTAAACACATGGCCTGCCATGGCCTAAAATTGGCAAAATGCATGACCCATCATGGCCTAAAACTAGTAACATTTTTACAACATATTTTTAGCCATTATTTCTTAGTCTACCTTTCATTGCCATAGTCTAATGTACTTTATTGAATAGCCTCATATAACTGCATGATCCAACAATGTAGCTTAACATAGCCTTATGACATAAACATGAAATGCATAGAATTCATAAAAATAAAAATGCTAGAATGTATAAGCCAAATTAAAATAAATATAACGATAATAATTGAAATGTCCATATCTTATAGCCATAAGTCACATAATGTGATACAAGTTCAATCAATAAATATCTAAAACAAATAAAACTCTGAATAGCCATAACTACACCATGTAGTAATAATGTAAAATAATAACAAGTTCCTCACTAATAAAAAAAGGCTAAGACTAGTTGCAATAGCCAACATTATCAACAATAAATAAGATAGCCAAAGATATAATTAGTAGGTAGTGCTAAGATGCCTCTTGAGGTGAAGGAGGAGCATCTCTAACATCCTTACTACTAGGTCCATCGATGTCACTTGGTACCTATACTAACCACAACAACAAAGGGCTAATCAAAAAATCAACATAATTAAATCAAAAACTAAATTAAATCAAAATATAACTAAAATGAATAAACTTAGAAAGACTCTAGAGTAGTTTCCTCTATGGGAAAGCTCCAAAGACCAACCTCTAGATGATTGAGGATTTGGTCTTTGATCATTTGGGCCCACTCCACATCCCCAAGATTGATACCTATTAGGAAGTTGCTCTTGTCAATATTAGTCCATGTATGTGGCTCTTGTGAAAACATAGCTGTATTCATCTCTCTAGAAACCATAGTAACCTAATATATTTGGGAGTTAGCCATCATCAAAGAGCCTTCAAAGAATTTGAAGACATTCTCTTCTTAGATTCCCTTCATGAATAGATCTAGCTTGTGTTGTTTTGTGGACTCCTACAACCACTTAAGATAGGCCTCCTATTCATCCTTATACTTTTTCTTATGGTCTTTTTGTGCCTAGTCCCACTAGCAAATCTAGCCACAATAGTCCATGCACTCCCTTGGCTTATGGGCTAATAGGTCCATTTGCACCTTCTTCTTTGCAACCTCCCTAGAAAAAGAAACCTTGCCATGAATGGAATTTCAATATTGTGCACATGTTATCTTCTTAGTTCACAAGGACTCCCTATTATCCACTTGGGATTCCATGAATTCCTTTTGATCCTAAAGATCTCTAGTTACCTTAGCTTTTCTCTTAGTCTCCCTTTCCATTGGCATGACTCGCTTCCATGGGAACTTGTTTGAACATTGGTATTCTCATGAATTTGTAGCACATGAAAATGCACATTTAGTGGAATTTTCATACAACTTCCATGAAACATTTTCCACCTTAGATGGTAGGCTAGGCAAAGCATGAATCTCCATGGCATGGTTGGAATCCCATCTAACCTTAGGTACTACAAGAAATATAACAAAAAAACATGCACATTAAACAATAAACTTTTAAACCACTAAGATCACGTGACCATGGGACCTATATGAAGCAATGATTAAGAGTAAGGTAAACCTAGATTCTTACAAACATCAGGGACAACCTACTACAATTGATCGATCATATCCTTGGTGATCCCACACATGAACTCCATTTGATCAAGAACCTTCCCTCATAGTCTCATGTGAAATGTAGAGGTTAAGGCACCTAACTGAGATTCAAGAATTTCAATAGGATATAATTATGACTCATATGGTTAAAAGTGAGCTTAAAAATGAAAATATGAAATACAACACATAGAAAAAGCTCATAAGCATCTAGGATATCATCTGACACAATAGCAAGAGGTTCATCAAATTGTGAGATGTTAAAGATAACATCAACGCCATACAAGACAACATTGGATAATCCTTCATCCTCATGCTACTATAGTACCTTCTCCTCCAAGTGTCTTTGATCTACCTATGCTACTAATTCTTAGGCTACCAATTCTTGTTAGTTGTACACAAGAACAATGAAACCAAGACATAGAATAACTTAGCAAAATTTTTCCTGAAACAAAACAATATAGCCATATAATAGGAAGTGTAAATGAAAAGATAACTAAAAGATAGAACAAATAATATGTACATGTGACCATTTGATGTGCTTGGTTGAGTTTAACCACAAGCCTCCACTTTGTAGGCTACCCTCCAACTCATGCTTCTTTTTCAATTGCAAGCCTCTTCAACTATGCTCTAGCTACCTCATCAGCTTCAATGTGCAACTCCTTGGCCTTCTCAACATTTCCTTGGGAAACTTTAGGTTCCATCCCCATTCTATTAGGGAAAGCACAATGTGCATCACAAAAATGTATAGTGGTAATGGATAGAAATTCCCCAACGTCCTCTGATGGATTTTGAGCTTGCATGGTTGGAAAGATATGTTTCATCCAAGGCTTAGAAAGATAGGATGGATCTTGGCACATCCATTGACCATCTCTCTACACCACTTGGAACTCCATAAACCTCATAAGATACACTACAAAGAATGCATAGTGCATGTAGTGTATTGTGTTGAGGTTCTCTTGGAGTTTTAGGATCTCCCTCATAGTTGGGAAGCCAAATGAGCAACCCAGTTGAACTGAGCATCCTCTGTGAGGACTTGTTTCATGGTTCATGCCTGCTCATCTTCTTCTATGACAAGAGCTTAGGAAAATCCTAGGACTGAAATAACATGTACATCATGTTCATCTCCATGACTTGACAACTAGTCAAGGACAATCTAGAGTGTTTGCAATGAGTGTTTAGCCATTTTTCCACCTCCTCTTAGTGGCTTGCATCTTTCCTTAGCTTGGTGGAAATCTTCATCCCCTCACAAGGGATGCCAAAGAGGTCACAGAATGTAAACTCATTAACGGCTAGGGTGACAAGCATAACATGGACTTGAGTGATGAATTTTTTCACTTCTTTACTAAAGGAGTTAATGGTGTTTATCATCTTAGGGGTAGGGATAGCTAGGATAGTAGTCATGAACAAGTCAAAAAACCATGTGCTGGTGATCCTTGCTTGGATCTCCCTGGGTGCTTGGCTAGCCAACCAATTTTGCACCACCTAGACCTCTTAAGGATAAGTGTCTCCTCACCACATCCTAAAGTAATTATGGTGATGACAGATGGTGACATAGCTCCTACAACACAACAAAAGAATGTCTTGTTAGCTTCAGCATGAGCACATCACACAATGTTAGAAGGAAAAAACAAACAAGATAATATAATAATCATTAAACATAACAAATTAGAAACAATGCTTAGGATAACACCATTAGAGCCAATAAAATAGTTGAAGCTAAGATAGCTAAAAACAATAACAAATACTAAAATAAAACTACACATCCTTACTTGGTTTGCTTAAGGAAGGTTGCTAGAAGGTCCTAAGGGGTACATGTGTCTCTACACCAAGATCTAATTTACCCCACCAACCATGAGTCATCTAGTTGGCTAGACATCTTTGATAGGCTTGATCATAGTGTGTGGTGTATCTGCTAAGGTTACCTTTGAGTTTCTCCACCACTATCAGCCATACTATGGGGCTTTTGACGAAGATTCCCAACACTATTTGAGCCAAGGGCAAGAGTTGTTCATCCTTGATAAATCCTTGGTCGTTCACCTTGTACCTACAAGCATGCCAATCCAATCCAAAAAAAAACCTATTAAAATCAAATAACCTAATGAGACCAATAATTAAACAAAAATGAAAAAGCCAAAATCATGCTTACCCTTCCACATAGTAGATAACATTATGAGGGTTTTGAAATAATGTGTTGACATAGTGGCCAACTAACAATGTATTTTTGGCATTATACTAATCAAACTTGGGCATGCTTCAAATCTTGGATAGCTTACGAGTGCCTCTAGTATACTTGTCATTAAGTGTTTCACCCTTGGCATGTGTTTCAAGATCATCAACAATGAATTTGATGATTAAACTAGTGGAATAGGGTAACAGGGTTTCCAAGATAGTAGTTGATATATGGGAAGCTATGTGTGACCACACCATCATACTAAAGTTCTATAATAGAAAGGCTAGCAAATCCTTTGCTCCTAGTCTGAACCACAATGAATCATGCTCCAACACCATATGGGGGATGGGGTGTTAGGCCCTGCTATGCGAATACAACAAAAGAACCCCACTAGCTCAATCACCACTAGGATGGGTTTGAGAAAGGCCCTACACAACACAACAATAAGCATTAAAACCTTACACAACCATAAATAAAATATAATTATCACTAAAAAATTAAAATTAATTTAAACTACAGCCATAATACCAATGTTACCTCATCAAACTAGATAACAAAGTATATCACTTACAATGTTTAAAACCCAAAACAAGACTTAACACAAAGTTGAAGAAAAAGCCAAAAAACCAATGAACATTGATGGCAACTTCATGGTGGAAAACTACATAAAATTACAAAATTTTTATGTAGAATCTTTGAAACCATGAGTGGCCTATGTTGACACTTTGCCTACAATAGTAATAGCCATGAAATTCCAACTCAGATTTTGATAAAATTCCAACTAGAAATTCTAGTTTATAGTGAAATGAGCTATATTAAAAACATACAATCCAAAAAACTAAAATTTCTTAGCCATTTTCACATGCAAAAATTGGAAAGATAGAATAAATATAGTAAACACTAAAAAACCCCTATGAATTGGCTTATGGAAAAATTCACAAAAAATTTACCATAAGTGAAAATCCAATGGTTCAACCATTGTTTTGACCACTAAAAAATCTATTACAACCCCACAACCATAAAAAATGAAATTCCAAGTAGTTTTCGCATACAAAAATACAAAAGTGGCATTGCTTTTTGGGTGGGAAACTATAGAAAATGCATTGAAAAGAATGAAAAAAAATTATAATTCAGCATAGACAAATCCCAAGACCAAAGAAATACTAAAAAGTCATTAAAATGACCTATATCTAATGTAGGATTTTAAAAAAATCAAATTTGATGCCATACATCAACCAGGACAAGCCAAAATGCCTAGGCCCTAAGCAATAAAACTGTAAGAATACATGAAGAAACAACCAAGAATTATGTACCTAGGAATCATTGAAGATGTTCCTTCTTCCAATATGGGCTGTTGTAGGTGTTAAATTCCTTTGGCTATAGTGTCTACATCCTACAAGGTAGGATTCTTACTTGTGAGTGCTCTCCTCTTCAACATCTTCACAAACAATGTAGAAACCTCCAAAAACCATCAAGCTCTGAACACCAACGTTGCTACTTGAAGGAGAATAGGCAAGTAATGCTGAGAACATGCAAAGTAGAAGCAAAACTATTGCAAGAGCTCTCCACCTATGCATTCCCTTGAGAAATTGAGTTTTTGTAAAATGATTTTTGCAAAATTTATGAGTTAAAACCAATCCTATACCTATGTGCCCCCTTCAAAAACCCCTTAGCTAAACTCAATCACTTAACTCATAGTGAACTAAGAGTGCAAAGGAGGAAAGTCCTAGCTATGTTGAGAAGGTGGAAAGTTTAAAATAAAAATACCATTTAATTTTTGGTGGGTCACACTAGGCGTCTCCCAAACAAAATACTAAAAATCCTAATGTAATGAAATCCCCAACCAAAACCCCCATCTAGATTGGGATTGAAGCTTCATAAAGCCTTGTGATGAACTCTAAATCTCAGTCACCCCCAAAACCTTCCTCATACATGTTGGCTAGCATGGATCTAGTATGGGCTTGACCACCATTATTAACACATTAAAGCCTAGAAACCTTCTATGCCAAAATTGAAAACCAAAGGTTAACACATGGTAAAAAATAAGCACTGAGGAATCTAACCCCATCAAAAATTTTCTATTTCAAGTAACCACAATAACCTAAAGTCCATCATAATGACTAGCATGGCTTTGGGAGGTGGCACTTTGAAAAAATAATCAAACCTTGAATTAAATCCAAAATAGTTGTGTAAAGCCTAAAATCCCAATAAAAACCTCCAGCATTTTCAAGAACCCATAAAACCAAACAAGGAGTGCCAAAAATCATTAATTTTTGATTAACCAATCTAGGATTCATCCCATCCATGTTGGCCAGCATGGATCTAGCTTGGGTGATGGGGGTCTAGCCATAACATGCCATAAGAGACCTCCAAAATTACCTTTTCTAGCATCTACATCTTCCCAAGGTTTCCAATCATTCCAAAGTATTAAAAAAACTAGGCAAAGTTAGAAAAAACCTCACTCTATTCCTACATCCATGCTAGGGGAAGATGCCAACCATGTTGGCCAATTTGGCTCTAGTGTGGTTAGATGGGGTGTGGCCATAATATACCAAATATAACCTTTGAATTGAGATATCATGGCCTCTATGTCTTCTCAGAGTCTCCGATAGCAAAAAATCAAGCAAAAATAAGTCAAATGTTTTGTCAAACCCTTTGCCCATGGCAAGGAAGCCCTCATCCATGTTGGCTAGTGTGGGTTTTGACATGGATGCCCTAAGAAAATCCATAGAAAACCCATAGATACCTTAAGTTGACCTCAATAACTCACCCCTCTAACCCTAAAACCCTACAAGATCCTCTAGAGACTACCAAAACTCAAGAAATTGATTCAAATATGGTAATAACCTATCATTCCCACTTCATCAATGTTAGGGTTATGTTGGCCAATGTAGCCTACAGGGGAATGACCACACAAACCATTAAAAAAACCTTTAATAATGATAATTGTGAGACCAAACCATGACCATTGACACCGACAATGCTAGGAACTTGAGAACTTGGTTGATCTTACACTGGAACCTGTCATAAGCCAACCCAAGTGCACCCACATTGAAGAAGGCTAGAGACACACTAGCTAGCATGGCTCTAGCATGGTTGAGGTTTTTGGTCAATTTTGCTAGTTCCATAACATACCAAACCACCTAAAAATTTACTTGATAAGCCTAAAACCTCAAGGCCTTAAAACCAATTGCAATTTTACCTTATTTTAGCCATAAAAATATCATGCCTTATCCATCTATACTAGGATCACTCCCATCCATGCT
Organism: Gnetum montanum; assembly: GCA_015680685.1. Lineage (NCBI taxonomy): Eukaryota > Viridiplantae > Streptophyta > Gnetopsida > Gnetales > Gnetaceae > Gnetum > Gnetum montanum. Next base: position 54,124 of record MNCI01009777.1, read on the forward strand.
AGCCAACATGGCTCTAAGATGGTTAAGGCCTAAGACTAGTTTTGCTAGTCTTATAACACTCCAAACAACTGAAAATTTGATTTGGAAAGCCTAGAACTTTGTCAAAACCTTCAAAAACCATAGAAACCAAGAAATCAAGTTAACAAATGACAAAAACTTCATCATACCTCCTCATCCACACTAGGACTATGCTAGCCAACATAGTTTAGGGGGTATGAACATCTGAAGACTTAAACAACCTTTAAATTTGATAATTTTAGTTCTAAGCACTGGCCATGAACATTAGAAACCATGAAGGCTTAAACACTTGGTCAATTTATCATGAAAATTCATGAAAAACCCAAAATTTAAGTGTGAGCACACTAGAGAGGCCTAGAGCCATGCTAACCAATGTGGCTCTAGCATAGATAGAGTCCATAGATGATTTCATAAGCATAATCTTACTCCAAGTGGTGTAAAACTCAATTGGGGAAGTATGGGACCTCAAAACCTTAAACACAACTATAGTTTGATCCTATTTTAACCATGGAAAAGCCAAGTTTATCCTATCCACGTTGGAGCCATTCCCAACTATTTTTGTCTAGCATAGCTCTGAAGGTAAGATCTCAAAATCACTTTTGATAGCATATTTTCACTTCAAAATGACTAGTTTGTAACCCCTAAGATCCTACACTACCCTGGGAAGCCAAAAAAACATCAAATTCATCCTTGGGATGCTATAAAATCAATTTTCTCATGCACCCACATTGGCCAACATAGTTCTAGAATGGATGGTAATTCCAAGCTACATTTATGCATTTCAAAGGGTCAAATCAACATCAAAATTAACCAAACTTCACTCCCAGTCCACAAAATTCAATTGCTAGAAACTAAAAATCCTAGGTAGAACAACTTTAACCATAAATCATAAGGACATTTGAAAATAGCATCCAAGGTGTAGCAACCAAAAACATCAACTACTAGAACATTAAGGGGTTCACAAGTGCATAGTCCTAACCCTGCATCCATGTGAGGGTTTGCTAGAGGTGGAGATGGGATGTCTTGGATGGTCTTGCCAATCTAACAGGGACTTACAAAGTGCAAATATAAAATGATGCTAAGTGTTTGCATGGTGTCAGTAGTGTCAATGGGGGTCAGTGTAGTCAAAGGTTTTCACCAAAAAAAAGGTGTCAACACATGAGTATGCATGAAAATAGTAGAAAATGCAAGAAAAATGCTAAAAATGCATAGAAAGAGAGCAAGAGAGAATGAAACACCACCCTAAATGGGGTTGAACATAGTTAAATTTAAAAGGGGCGAGAAAGTACACGGTGTACAATAGGCATAGTGGATAGCATTGTCATATTCTTGAGGGTGTCTAGCCATAAAGACTAGCATTCTATTGTAGTGTTTGTGCCTGTTGTATTGGCTACTATAGTGTGTAGTGGACTACGGTGGTCTGCGGTGTCTTGTGGTGAGCTACGATGGTGTGCAACCTTGCCAAATGCTAACTTAAAACATACAGATGCCTTGACTTATGAAAATGCCAAATGCACTTCAAATTTACCAACCCCTAAAATGTAGGTGGTGGGGGTATTTATAGGGCTAGGTTTCCCATGAAGTGTAGAGGGGCTACCATGTGGTGGAGGGATGGTTGGGGCTATGATGTTATCCAACTACACTCTCCACTGAAGTTGATGATGTTGTGCTCTACTCTATTCTACTAGACTCTACAAGATTGTGAGACTGTGACTATGTTGCTAACTACATATTCATGTGTCGAAAAGATCATAATGTACCTAAAAAAATGTAACTTTGGAGACTGTGCTCTAGGGCTACACTCTCCACTGTCTTGAGTGGAGTCAAGCATAGTTACAATTTGGCGATAAAAATGGAATACAACAAAGATGCATTTTGCTAACTACACTTGTTGGAGGTGAGTTGGAGTTGATTTGAATGTTGATGCAATGTTGTCAAGGCCTTTGGAGGCTATTTTGGCTAACTACAGTTGACTACATTTTGGACTAGGGGAGAGCATAGTCCAACACATAGAAAAAATTTGCAAAATATGACTATGTGCTTACTATGCTCTTCACAGGAGGTTGAATATGCTCCCAACTAGGGTTGAGTGTAGTCTTAGCACTTAGAAAAAAAACTTATAGAAACTAGCAAAAATCAGCTTCCAGTTGACTATGCTTGACTACACTCCAGGAAAATGGAGAGCATAGTCCCAGAGTGTAGTCTCCAAAGTTGCATTTATTTTAGGTACATTGAAATCTTTTTGATACATTAATATGCAGTTGGCAGTGTAGTCACAATATCAAAATCCTACAGAGTCTAGTAGAATAGAGTAGAGCATAACAACATTAGCCTTAGTGGAGAGCATAGTTGGATAATAATGTAGCTCCAACTGTCCCTCTATCATGTGGTATCCCCTCTACACTTCATAGGAAACCTAGTCCTATTAATACACCCACCATCTAAATTTTAGGGATTGGAAAATTTGAAGTGCATTTGGCATTTTGGCAAGTCAAGACATTCACAAGTTTTAGGTTAGCATTTGGCAAGGTTGCATACCATCGTAGCTCACCGTAGGATGCCATAGACCATAGCAGTCCACTACACACTATGGCAGCCAACCTAGTGGGCATAGACACTATAGAAGAATGTTAGTCTTTGTAGCTAGACATCCTCAAGACTATGACTACGCTATCCACTATGCATGTTGTACACCACATACCTTCTTGCCCCTTCTAAAGTTAACTATGCTCAACACCATTTGGGGTGGTGTTCCATTATCTCTTACTCTCTTTCTATGTATTTTTAGCATTTTACTTGCATTTTCTACTATTTTCATGCATACCCATGTATTGACACCTTTTTTTTCAGTGAAAAACTGTGACAACGCTCAACCTTGTTGACATTGTCGACACCATTAACATTGTGCAAGCACTTAGAATCATTTTTTGTTTGCACTTTATAAGTCCTTGTTTGATTGACAAAACCATCTAGGGCATCTTGTCTCTACCTCCAATAGGCCCTTGTGCAACTGCATGGTTAGGACTATGCACTTGCAAACCCCTTAGTGTTCCATCCATTGACATTTTTGATCATTACACAAGGTGCTCTGGATGGTCTTGCCAATAACCTAGGGACTTACAAAGTGTAAACAAGGGTAATAACAATAAAATTTAATATAGATCTAGCTTAAAATAAATGCACGTAATAAACTAAATCTACAATAACTTACACAACAAGAAGAACTATAAATTTTATTATAATGAAATAAAGAAAGTTTAGAGCATGTACAAATTATGTCTAGAGATGTAAAGGTATCACTTCAATGAGGTTTTGAAGTTTGTTGAAGCTAGTAGCCTTGGACACCACAATCAACTCCATGATCTAGGTGCTCCATAACTCCTAAAACTACAACACCTTATTGGTCCCTTCACCAGATTTGCAACATTGGTGGTATAGGGGGTAAGATGTATGAGGGGTTTTAGGCCACAAAGAAGAGCCACACTAGAAGTCTTGATGCCCATATACCTCAACATTGCCACAAAAACTCATACAATCTCTAATGTTGAAAATTTTCCAAAATGGTTGTAGGTTCCATGCAGCCTTATGTTTGTGTTGAGTTTTTAAAGCTCTTAATCAAAAATGGTGGAACCGCTTCATGGTGCTTAATCTTGCTTTATACAGGTTGTATGGTCATAATTTTGGCTACAAATTTCTATCCTAATTGCTAATAGATTTATGTTACATGAAGGTATGGTAGGCTTCTAAATCTTGTATGGTTTCTATTTATAGTAAACTTTGATACATACAAGGTACCAAAACCATTCTAGTTACTAAAAATAGTAAAAGAGAATTTTATCCATGCTAGATACTTTTAAGCACACTAGTCTTCTAGGAGAAACATTAAGCTTGTAGGAGCCATGTTGGAGCAAAAGCAACACTAGGTTGTAGGAGCAACATTAAGCTTGTAGGAGCCATGTTGGAGCAAGAGCAACACTAGGTTGCAGGAGCAATGCTGGTCTGCAAGAGCAACATTGGGCTACATGAGTTAAGCCCATCCCTTCCTCTACTCCCCAACTCTGAGCATATGTGCCTCTAGCATAGCAAAGGTCATAACCCCCCCACCCACCTTTTCCCCCCTCCCCTCCTACAAAACCCATGAGAATGATAATTTTGATAGTCCAAAATGTACTTTGATCCTCCCAAGCTCAAATATAGACATGGTAGGAATTTTTCCACTAGGGAAGAGAGGATATAACAACTTATGAAGCACTTTTTTTCCTTAAAGGTTAAATTATGTGAAGTTTCATCTCATGAATTGCAATCTTCACATATTACAATAAGTTTTTATCCAATCTTCACATCTTACAATAAGTCTTCATCCTTTGGTTTTGTGGCAGAATATAGTTGTAATGCCAAGAAGTTGGAACATGTATTTTCTAGGTGGTGTTTCATTGGCCCATCTTTGTTGATGTTTGGAGGATGGGCCTAAGAGACATTGACAAAGAATACAAAACACCACCACTGGTCCATCACCAATGCCTCTTCTCCATGCTTGATTCAGTAGTATCAAAACTTATCAAAGAGTGCTTATGATGAGGAGATAAGGTTATGGTGAGGTGATAGATCTCAAAGGCTATATTTGGTCATGAGGAAGTGGTCATAAGAGTTAACAATGAGTTTCAAATGTTTGCATCATGGCTATAGTTATGGCAATGACATTTTGGCTAATTAGTGAGGTCTTTGTGCTTCATGTTTTTAAGATAAAGGTCACCTAGTAATGTTCCTGAGAGACCAATATCCTACTCCTAAGTCTCCTTGGCCATTAGGCTCCTCCCTTTGCATGTTTGGAGCCTTTGGTTTATCTTTGTTTGGCTTTATTGGCCATTTTGGCTTCTTGCCATATGTTTTCCCCCTTCCCTTTTTTGTGAGGTAACACCTTCATTGGGTTTTTCTACCAAGGCCAAATTTGATTTGGTTCTTCCTATTGAATGAGATGTGTTACATCCAATGGACTTGATGATGGAGAAAATGGAGGAAACATCAAATGAACATAATTCATGGATGCGAAACATTAGTCACCATTGTTATTGATGAGAGACGAGGTACCCCTATCCTCAACCATACAAATACAAGCGTTTCATGCATGATCCGATCGAATTCCAAGGATTAAGTGCCTATGAACATTTGTGGAACAATAATGGGTTAATTAATCATTGTCTTCCCAAACTTACTTGTATGTCATGGTTGTATGGTTAAGTAAGCTTGAGGCATATGATTTTTATAGCTTTTATGTGCTTTTTATCCTATGCTAGTAAGGAGGGGGAAAGAGATAACTAAGTAACTAATATAATTTAACTACTCATTAACTAAGTTCTAATTACTGATAACACCAGTATCCATTCCCACTTGCCGTACACATCTTGAACTAGTGCAACGCTGCTGGGATTACCGAACGCTAATCGTTACTGGGTTAACAAGTGCTACATGCATGCTTGAAGCAGTCATACTGAGTGTATTTAACTAAAAGAGTTGTAGGGTGAGAAAAATCATTAATCAACTAAGAAAGCATTAAATAATAATTAATGTTAATTAATATATTCTGAATGCTGCAAGGTTTATCATAAAGTTCATCTTTATTACCATACACAAAGTGTTCTCACACAATGCTCGAATAAAGATCTGTTCACTCTATGACTCCTATTGTGAGCATGTAGAAATAATTCTAACTCTGGAGGGAAAATGGTAAGATTTTGGCTAAGGGACTAACTGTCTAATGTGAAAATCAAGGGTGTCACCTCCTATTTATAGGGGAGGAGATAGGCCCCGATATCAGGTATTCAACATCACATGGTTGGATCCAATATCGCAGATGCAATATCACGATTCATCATACCCCCATGACTGAATGAAAAATCATCCTTGAGTTCCTTACAAAATATTGTGAAGGTATGGGATTATTGACTGAATGACCATTGACGGTGGAATGGGGTGATAGACTCAACGTGTCTGATGAATGGATCAACAATACAATACATGACAGCATTAGTGTTCATGACCACTAAGGTGAACACTGTACATAAATGACATCTAGCCTTTATTTGGTAGTTGGAAGAGAAGGAGAGAGAAAAAGAATAAGGCACGTTGATGCCGATGCCAAGATTGTGCCTTCCATTATTTATCCATAGCTATGCCATCAATCTTGCTCCTCTCATAAACGCTCCAGTTCCTGTCCATCCTGAGTATTTCCTCCAAGCCCAGTCCATTGTTGTATGATCACCATCTACACACACAACACAGTCACAAATGAGAGAGGGTAGATAAATCACAATTCAGTTGATAACTTGCCTCGATGTAAAGTGCATTGGCTAAGTTGTGGTTATGGTAGATACTGATTCTAGAGATTTAACACTAGTGACTACCTAAGGTGTAGGGTTAGGAAAAATTGAAAAATTTGTGCTAGGGCCCCCATGACTAAGAGAAAAACTCCAATAGCGATAGGATGGAAAATGATAAGAAATAAGAAAGATGGAGAAAAAGAAACAATGACAACGCCAATAAAATGGATTTCATGGATGGGGATGAAACAAAAAATTCTTGATTGCAGAAAACATTTAAGAAAAAGAAGTTAACAAATGCACCAAAAAGGAATGCTAGTGAGTCCTCCCCAAAGTAGGCTTATGCCCTGACAGATCCACAAACTAAAGAGTCCATAGGCTCTAGGAATATCATTTGGAAGCAAGAGTTAAAAACTTACCCACAAAAATTAACTAAGGAAAAATAATGCATCAACCAAAATACAAACTAATGATAAAACTAGAAATGAGGTGAAAAATGGAAAAGAAAGGTGGAGAGGAGAGAATGGAATGGAAACCCAAGAACAAGGTTGTGTAAAGTTCCTTGTGTGTGTTTTATGGTTAATGTGACTGAGTAGAACTCATTCCAAATCTAGGCTCAACAAGCCACATTCAGTGACCTTACATCAACACATTTGACCAACCTATCCTCTTGAAGCAACAAGAATTCCTCTACAAAAAGTCACCACCATTCCGAGGAGAGCGAGATGGAGAATCAGGAAGTGAGAAAGGGCCTTAGTTAGAGGGAACCTTTAGACATGGGTAACATGTCTTTCCAATGCCATAACCAGTGTGTGTAGCCCAAGTTCATTATTGTGTCTAAGGGGTGTGCTTTGAATTATCACCTTTTTTTGTGAGAGAAACCACACCATGCAAAGAATTATTTTTATGAACTCAACTTCTAGATATTTGATGAATGGTAGAATGGTGGAAAACCCAAGGAAAAAGTACCCAAGCACTCAAGAGAATAGCCAACACAACTGCATCGAATCCCCTTGAAGTCACATCCTTTTCATCCTTTGAGTCTTTCCTTAGTTTGAGAAATACCTAGCCAACAATTCATTAAGAATTTTATTAGAGAAAGGGATTGTACAGTTCCAAGCCAAGGGAGACCATATGATTTTATGGCTGCATGAATGACGTGGACTCATTGCCTATTTAATCAAAAGAACCATACCTTAATATCAACATCATATTCCAAAAGTAAAATCCAAAAATTAGCAATCAATATGGTATTATTCATGCCACCATCATGAACACTTATTGGGTGATGAATAAAATAAAGTAATCATACAAAGAAATTGTAAAAATATGAACGATGGTGTAAAACAAAAACAAGAAAGATTAAAGAAATGTGAAAAAAAAGTGCAAAAAAATGTGTAAAAAAAGAATTTAGAAAGAAGTGAGGGCTTTCAATGGTTAGTAGAGGTGGCCATCTCCCCCATGACCGAGTTGGAAGGAGGAGAACCAGAATAATGAGCAAGGTTGATCACCTATAGAGGTAGCATTTGTTCTGGCTATCCTAAACTCATGAAAAGGTTTTGTTTGTTGCATGTTGAATAATAGTCTCTTATCTGGGCTCTTAGGTTTATATATGGTCATGGCCCTTGAAGAAAAATTTTCATAGATAATGTAAGGTCCTTCTCATAGTGTTTGAAATTTGGTACGTTGTGACACATGTGTGGGGTTCCAGTAGAGAACCTTATCTCCTGGCTGATACTTAACTTTCCTAATTTTTAGGTCATGATGTTTATTAAATGCCTTGTGCAATTCATTAGATGATAAGGCAGCTAGTTGGTTCTCATCTAGCAAGTTAAGAGTCATCAACCTTTATTTTTGTGATAGATCAAGGTCAAGGTTGAGGTCACATGCTGTGGATAGTGTACAGAGCTCAGTCTGGATAGGGTGCATTGGAAGTTTTCCATACACTAACTCGTAGGGAGAGTAGCCTATAGGGAGTTTCCATGTGGAGTGGTATGCCCAAAGAGTATCATTTAGTTTAGTACTCCAGTCTCGCCTATACTTGCTAATGGTTCTAGTTAGTATCTTAGTAATCTCCTTGTTGGTGACCTTGGCTTGACTATTCACTTCGGGGTGGTATGGTGTAGTCAATTTATGCTCAACCCCTAAGCATTGCATTAACTTCTAAAAAGTTGCATCTGTGAAGTGTGTACCATTATCTAAAATAAGTGCACATGGCACACCAAACCTATTAAAAACTTGTTGTTGAACAAATCGTGCAACTATAGATGATGTGCAATCTTTAACGGTAGTTGCTTCAGCCTATTTTGTTAAGTAGTCTAAGACAACTATGATGTAAGCTTTTCCATTGGAAGTTGATGTAATGGGACCCATGAAATCAATTCCCCAAATGTTGAAGGGTTCTAACTGTTGAATCCATTATTGCAGATCCTCCATTTTAGCAGTCATTCCCCCATCATGTTGACAACACTCACAACATTGGACGAATTGATGGACATCTCGGAACAAGGTAGGCCAATAATACCCTACAAGCAAGATCTTGATGGTCATTCATATCCTAGCATAATCACCCCCACAAGGGCCCTCATGAGCATCTTGGAGAACTNCATCCCCACAAGGGCCCTCATGAGCATCTTGGAGAACTCTCAGTTGATCTCTATCGGGAACACACCATCAAACCAAGCCATCAAAACATACCTTGTAAAGTTATCCATTGATCTCCATAAAGTACTTGGATTTGTGTAGAAACTATTTTTTCTTCTTGAGGTCTAGCTCTTGTGGTGTTTGTTGGGTAAGGAGATAGGTAAGAATGCTACTATACCATTTTGTCTCCATGGGTGATTAGTTATTCACTATACCAGCAAAGAGAAATTCATTAGGGAAATGATCAAAAATTGGATACTCATCGTCTTTGCTATCCTAATGCAACCGAGATAAATGATCGACAACTACATTCTCGATGCCTTTGCGATTGATCATCGTTAAATCGAACTCTTGTAGGATTATAAACCATTGTATAATATGGGAGCTTACCATTGGCTTATTCATGAGGAACCAGATTGCACTATGATCTGTGTGTATGAATACTTTTTATCCTAATACATAGTGTCTAAACTTTTCTAGTGCAAACACTACAACCATTAATTCTTTTTCTGTAGTAGTGTAGTTAAGTTGTGCACCAACGATACTTTTAGTTGCACAGTGGAGGTAATAAGGATGTTTCTGGTCATCTAACTATGTAAGTACAACTCCTAAGGCATAGTTGGACGTGTTAGTCATGACATGGAATGGTTTGAACCAGTCAAGAGCTTGTAGAATGGGTGTTTCTACTAGCTTCTATTTCAGAGTTTGGAAAGCTAGTTCGAATTCCATGGTCCACTCGAAGGGTATGTCCTTTTTCGTTAGCTCTACCAATGATTTGGAAATCTTTGAAAAGTTCTCTATGAATCTCCTATAGTAGCCAGTGTGCCCAAGGAATGAACGAATGTCTTTGATAGTTTCTGGTTGATAGGTAATTCCTTGGATGACTTTGATTTTCTTAGGGTCTACCTCTATCCCTGTACATGAGATTTTATGCCCAATTACTACGCCTTCTTGGACCATCAAATGGCTTTTTTTCTAGTTGAACCTCAAATTAGTTTCTACACATCTTTTTAGCACTTGCTCTTATTGGTCCAAGGCTTGATCAAAGTTGCTCCATAAGTGGAGAAGTCATCCATAAAGACTTCCACACCATTTCCTATCTGCTGTTGGAATATGCTTAGAACTAAGCATTGAAATGTTGCAGGGGTGTTGCACAAGCCAAAAAACATTTTTTTGTATGCGAAAGTTTCCTCAACGACAGGTGAACATAGTTTTGGCTTTGTCTTCTAGGGCTATTTGTATTTGGTTGTATCTACTATATCCATCCAGAAAACTATAATAGCGGTGCCCTGTGATTGTGTCTAAGACTTGGTCAACAAATGGCAATGGAAAGTGATCCTTGAATGTTGCCATGTTTATTTGCCTAAAATCTATGCACATCCTCCATTTTTCTCCATTTTTAGGTACAATTACTAAGGGGCTAACCCATTCGCTATTAGCAATGGGGTATATGAACCCAACCTTTAGAAGCTATTCAATTTCTTCTTTTACTAGCTTCAACTTTAGGTTCAATCATCTCTATGGTTGTTTTTGAGGCTTCATGGAGGAGTCAGTGTAAATCCTATGTTGGCATATCCTAGGATCTATTCTAGTTAATTCTGAATATGACCAGGTGAAGGCTTTTGACCATTTGTTTCTTACCTTTAGTAGACTCTCTTTTTGTTGTGGAGCAAGTTTTGCGTTGATGATTACTAGTTTTCCATTCTTAAGGAACATGTACTCCATACTGGTGGGTAATGGTTTTAGCTCTAGGGCCTCCTGTTTAAATTTTTTAGAAATTTCCAACTTCCCCTAGTTAATGTTTTCAAGGTTAGGACTTGGAGATTGGTGGTGGACTTGCTCTAATGCGTTTATGCTATCTATGTAAGCACAAGTCAAACCCTTAGTTAGTTCCATGCATATAAGTGAGATGCTTTCTTGATCAGCTATCAACCACTAGGTGTCTTCTTGTCATATGGCTACTACATATAGGCACCTTTGTATATTGATCACTTGTGCACACTGATTACATGCAGGTGGTGTTAAACTTTGCACAACCCATGATCTCTGCACGCAATTACACCCTGTGTCACTATATGCGATGCATGGATCTTTCTTCTTCTTGATCTTTCTGAAAGTATCTTCTTTAGACATTTCTAGGGAAAGATCGTAGATTCCTAGGCATGCATCAATAGTGCTTAGCCATGCCCTTCCAATTATGATTGGGAAGTCTCCCTTACTATTGTTCACTTGAATCACTAGGAAGTTAGTTGGATATGACCATTCACAAATAGTGGTAACAATGTCCTCCACTAATCCCAAGGAAATAGTGATGGACTAGTCAACCAACTCTAAATAGATGTTGCTCTTTTTTAATGGAGGTAGGTTCCAGGCCTTGTACATTTCTTGGGATATTAGGTTGACACCGAAACCTGAATCCAAAAGAGCTTTGCATGACTCATTCCCAATGATTTGTAGATATATTAGGGGACTTCTAGGATCA